>SNQJ01S0118081.1:2067-18565 GCA_010110895.2 Picea sitchensis
AAAAGACTTTTGGAAAAGAGGTGAGAGAGAAGAAACCTTCGTTGGCATCCAATCCATCTAACTAAAGATTTTCTGAAGGACTTTAGCCAAAGCCACACTTTCAAGCACCCTTGTAATGGGAGTGTCAAGTCATTGACTAATAAAAGCTAATGTAGATCCAAAACTAGTGATAAAATTGAATAAAATTGGTCATGAGGAAATACATGGTTTTGTATGCCACTTCCTGGGCTATTGGCCCAATGAATAAATATTGAGATGGTGGGTCACGAATAAATATTGAGATGGTGGGTCACCAATTTGTCCAGTGAAAGGAGACTTTGATCTGAAGCTCTATGTTGAAGGATTCTTTCTTTTCCTATGCAGAACACGACAAAAAGATTTTTGAGGGAGGTCTTTAATTCATGAACTCAACAAGGTTGCATATGAGGTATGGAATGAAGGGCTTTGATCCCACCAAAGAGAATTTTACGAGAGCAAAGGATAGGTATTCATGTATTGATTGCCTCTGGAATTCTCATTCAAAGAAATATTACCAAAGATCGGGAATAAGCACCAAATCTTTTGATGTTACCCAAGTTAATCAAGTTACTACATACGAGCGAATATGCAACCACCTAAACTTGTCCAATCCTATCCCACAATCAATCACCTTGCAATATAGTGAGAACAAATGGGTTCGGCCCCTAGACTTTGAAAACTTACCTTTCAAACATTAAATATGCCATATCCACAGTCACCTCTTAAAAAATTGCACGTCCCAATAAGTTATGACTCATGAGTAAAGAAAGCCCAAAGAGGTTGGATCCATTGGTGAGGAGAAGGGTTTAGTTCGGGTGGTTGGGAGGAATGATTGTTATCCTCCCGACCCACGTTCATTTCCCACAAGTGACATGTTGAGCTCATAACGAATATAATTTTTTAATAGCTTTGAGCCCCGTTGTTGATTGACTTGTGCCTTGAAGATTCTAGGGTTTACCTTGGGTACCATCCTCAAAATGAGGGGAAGTACTCAAGGGTTTTCCCCGAGCTTTATAACCTGGAAAAAAAAGTTACGAGGAAAGAAAATAAGATAGATGAGGATAGCTTACTTTCAATAAAAAAATAAATCACAAAACAAGGAGGATGAATAAGATTCAGAAGAAAAATGAAATGAGAATAGATGCGGAGTTTTTTGAAAAACCAATGAGGATGGTCACAATGAGGAAATGACAAAAGAAGTGGAAACAGAAAGGAGCTTTGGTGAAGCAACAAAACATGAAAACAGTGGTCACAAGGGTAAAAATACAATAGAAACGGGAGAAAGCTCGAACACAAGCTAAAAAGAGAAGTCAAGAAAACAGGGGAATCAAATTTTGGAAACAAGCTCTGTAATCACTTCCACTAAGGGAAACCACAATGAAGAAATCGACAACATAAAACATAAAGGATGAGAATAACTACAACATATAAAGGAGGAACTCTGAGAAGTCAAGAAAACAAGGGAATCAAATTTTGGAAACATGCTCTATAATCACTTCCATTAAGGGAAACCACAATGAAGAAATCCACAACATAAAACAGAACGGATGAGAATAACTACAACAGATGAAGGAAGAACTCTGGGACACCTGAGAGATACAAAAGAAATTGTGGAGGGAGAAAAACCCCTTCAGATTCAACCCATCAACAATAAACTGGAAGGAAGGAGGTTCACCCATGGAAGAGACAACCAAAGCACAATCAAAGAAAGAGGCAAAAAAAGTCAAGGAAACTGGGGATAAAAAGCATACCATTAAATCTTCAAAAGTCGGATTCCCCAAGGTAAGAAAGTTAGAAAATTATTATGTGAAAAATTAGTCAAAGAAGGAAAGTACCAAGTAGACTCAACCCAAGAACAGTCGTTAAGGGATCTTTTTCTCAATCTAACCACGAGTTGGGACAATGAAGATCCTCTCAAGGAAAGTGAGAGGGGTTGAATGCACCCACCAAGAGAAGACTCTTAAAGAGGAATAAGCCAGAAAAACCAGACAACCAAATATACAAGACAGGAAAAAAATTTACAATAGACAAAGATCATTTGAAGATAATGGAAGCACAGAGAATATGGAAAGGCTGCAAAGATTAGCAAATAGTGCTTCTTGCTATTCCAAAGGAATAGCAATTATATGGGATCCTAAGAAGGTACAGCTGGAAAACACTGACTAGGGTAGAGGGTGGATGGTAGCTTGCTAACCATTTCTCCTCAGTGTCTTCCAACCTATCTAGGATTCTCACAAATAGCTATGCCCAAAGGACACAGTTTATGTTGAAATTACCACTATATCTCAGTCACTGAGATTGCTGCCAATAATTTACTGAAACACGAAAATTATACTAGCTCATATAATTCTGGAAATTACACATTAACCTACAGCTGAAATATAAAACAAAAAATTTGCAGTGGAAACATACAGTAAACCAAGCATAAAAATCACATAGACACCAGAAGTACCCTGGAACCCCAGTATGGGGAAAAACCAACAAAGGAGGGGCTTTATTGAGCTTCTTGAGCAAGTTTTACAGCAGTGTTTACACACAGGAAAACTCAGAAAACTAAAATAGCAACTACAGAAATTCTTACAGCACCAATTCTGCCCCGCTCTGGGAGTTGTACGGCCCTCCAGAACTCAACATAAGAGGCCACTATATGCCCCAACTGTCTTGGCTACTTATGGGTGTTGTATGGTTGCCTTAGTGCGCCCTTCTAGGCCTCTGAACAGCCCATAAATATATGTTGTAGTTGTTGTTGTATAGTATGGCCCTGTACAACCTATTAAACAGCTTGTATGGCCTTGAGAAGAAGGGGAGTATCCCACTCTCAACAAATTCTTCTAGCTCCTTCCTGCCCTTGCTCTACTCAAATAGCCCTCAAGCGCTCCTAAAGATGGTTGTTCTGCTCTGCTCAAACTCCTCAACAAAACACAGTCACTCTCCTCAACGTCAAATCCCTCCTTCGGCCCACTTGCTCAGCTCACAAATGAGAATGAATTATGTCCTCTCACCCTTAGCCTCCTTTTATCTCCCTAGCAGCCTCCCATCCTCTTTGACAAGTGTCCCAAGGCTTGGCCTCAATGGTTGAGAGTTGGGGTTGTTGGGCCCCACCTCTCCACTAGGAGGTGTGCCCCCCTTGGTCATGGACCCACACTTCACTAGTAGCCACCTAGAGGTGTGCCCTCCTTGGTCTAGGTCCCACAAACCACCTAGCCACCTTCAAGGTGTGCCCTCTCTCCCTAGGCCCCACATTCGACTCAAAGAGAAATGTTGCAAGCCTAAACCGAAGGCTGAGATAAGAAAGGGTGATATGGGTTAATAGGTGTCCCACAGCTGGCTTAGGACAGTAGGCACAGCTGAGACACCAAATCGAGCTAAAGTTAACACTCCCTCTTAGCGAGGGAGGTGTCTCCACCAGGATCAACCTCTGATCCAATCAAATATGTTGTTGTTGTTGTAGCTACTCCCTCTAAACCGGAAGATCCACCTGCTACTTTTGTTGCACTCTGATCTAATGTGTTGTTCCGCTCAGCCATCAATATCAAGTCATACCAGTTGACTTTCTTTGACACTGATCTCTAGTCCAAGATCCCCCTGAACCCACCTACAGGTTGTCCCAACACCCTGTACATCATACCTTGCTTGATGCCAAGCCTCATTGTTGCATCCAAGGTTGCTCCCTCTGCCCGTATGAGCACATGTCCATCAGCGAGCATTACATCATACCCCATATCCTCCAGAGCTGATATAGACAAAAAATTTAACCTTCAACTCTAACACATACATCACCTCATCCACCTCCAAAGACACTCCTGAGTCCTGGCTCTAGCTGGAATCTGACGCATCCAACCCCCTTTACTGCATGCCTAGTGTGCGCCCCATTCTTCACATGGCAGCCCGAGCCTGTCTCCGAAACACTAAGGAACATTGACCTCATTCTCGTCATATGGCAAGATGACCCACTGTCCACGAACCATGCCCCGATGTCCTCAAACTCAGTCAATCTGCAGCTGCTAAAAAGAGTGGCAACTAGAGAAAATTTATTCTCGAATTTCTCTACAAACGCATCCATCTCAATAGGATGTTGTAGCTGCTACATCCGACTCCTTCTTCTTCTTCTTGTTAGGACACTTGTCGACATAGTGGCCAGTTTTGTGACATGCAAAGCATCTCACTTTGCCCATGTCCGTGGGGCCTCCCACTCCACTGCTCTTCTTTGCATGAAGAACCACATTCTCCTCCTCCTCACTCTTCGGTTGACTAGCCTAAGATGCATCTACTCGCAGCTCCTCCTGGGTGAAGTCGTCCCACAACCTCTCCCAGTAAAGGAGTTTCTCATGTGCAACCACCCCTTAGACAAACACGTCCCACTGCTTGGTGAAGCCATTCAAGGTTGTTCAACAGCTCAGTCTCAACTACAGTCTCTCCCACTAATGCAAGTTCATCTCGAATCTGAGTGAACTTTGTGAGGTAAGTGACTATCGACTCTCCCTTGGCCATCTTCGTGCTTCTCAACTTCTCTCTGAGAAGCATCTTTCTGCTCTGGTTGTCAAATTGGTATAGCTTTACCAGGGCCTCCCACATTTCCTCTTCTTGCCAGACAAATGTGAAATGATGTGGTCCTTGACACCATCCACAAGTATCCTTCTAGCCTTGACATCCTTCTTAGCATGGGCAGCTAGCCGTACTGGATCAGTTGGTGTTGCCACTTTGCCTTCTGCAATTTCCAACAGCCCATTCTCCTCCAGCACCAAGTTAATTTGCTCCCTCCAAGGACAGAAATTTGAGGCTCCATCCAGCCTGTCCTCAACCCTCAAGCCTACATTGGCCATTTGAGTCTGCTGTCCTGTTTTAACCCACACAACCTAGTCTTTTGTCCACATGCTGATTTTCCCTTGCTGGTCTGCACAGCTAGTCACTTGGCTGCCATGTACTCAAAGGCTTTCTGATACCATGTTGAAATTACCGCTATATATCAGTCACTGAGATTGCTGCCAATAATTTACTGAAACACAGAAATTATACTAGCTCGTATAATTCTGGAAATTATGCAGAAACCTACAGCTGAAATATAAAACAGAAAATTTGCAACGGAAACATACAGTAAACCAAGCATAAAAATCACATAGACACTAGAAGTACCCTGGAACCCCAGTGTGAGGAAAAACCAGCAAAAGAGGGGCTTTATTGAGCTTCTTGAGCAAGTTTTACAGCAGCATTTACACACAAGAAAACTCAGAAAACTAAAACAGCAACTACAGAAATTCTTACAGCACCAATTCTGCCCTATTCTGGGAACCGTATGGTCCTCCAAAACTCAGCCTAACAAGCCACTGTACGGCCCAGCTGTCTTGGCTACTTATGAGTGTTGTATGGCTGCCTTAGTGCACCCTTCTGGGCCTCTGAACAGCCCAGAAATCTCTGTTGTAGCTGCTGCTGTATAGTATGGCCCTGTACAACCTATTAAACAGCTTGTACGGCCCTAACAAGAAGGGGAGTATCCCACTGCCCACTCTCAGCAAATTCTGCCAGCTCCTTGATGCCTTTGCTCTACTCAAATAGCCCTCAAGCGCTCCTGAAGATGGCTGTTCTGTTCTACTCAAACTCCTCAGCAAAACACAGCCACTCTCCTCAGCGCCAGATCCCTCCTTCCGCTCACTTGCTCAGCTCACAAATGAGAATGAATTCTGTCCTCTCACCCTCAACCTCCTATCTCCCTAGCAGCTTCCCATCCTCTTTGACAAGTGTCCCAAGGCTTGACCTCAATGGCTGAGAGTTGGGGCTGCTGGGCCCCACTCTCCACTAGGAGGTGCGCCCCCCTTGGTCAGGGACCCACACTCCACTAGTAGCCACCTAGAGGTGCGCCCTCCTTGGCCTGGGTCCCACAAACCATCCAAACACCTTCAAGGTGTGCCCTCTCTCCCTGGGCCCCACATTCCACTCAAAGAGAAATGCTGCAAGCCTAAACTTAAGGCTGAGATAAGAAAGGCTGATCTGGGTTAATTAAAGTGTCCCACAGCTGGCCTAGGACAGTAGGCACAGCTGAGACAACCAAACCAAGCTAAAGCTAACAGTTTCAAAGGTACAGTGTTGGTAAGTGTTATCTAGATACAGAGTTGTTAATCAGGACCTGCCATGGATTCTGGGAGAAGACTTTAGCTTCCTAAATCAGGAAGAAAATAAAGGCGGTCAGAGGAGACTAAACGAGGCAAGTGAGAAATTTCAAGATTTGTTAATAATGTGAACCTTCCAGACATCTATATCCCAAGGAAGGACAGTTCACCTGGAATAACAGAAGAAGCAAACAGCAGCTCATAGCAGAGAGTTTGGATAGATGCCTGGTAAAGGATACCCTTTCCAGTGTTTTACCAATTACTGTCTAGAGTCATTTATTCTTAAAGGAGCTAAATCAGATCGTTGGCCAATACTTTCAAATATTTCTGAAAATGAAAAACTACATAATGCTACCTTTCCCTTAGAGAACATGTGGCTGTCCCACCCAAACATCAAAGAAAATAGACTTGACGGAATGAAAGGCAACCCGGAAGGGGATCCAAAATGTTTGGAGCAAAAACTAAATATTGTAAAGGCAGGCTAAAGGAATGGAATAAATCAGTTTTTGTCAATATCTTTCAGTTCACAAAAAAAGAGCCAACCCTGACTCAATTATGTTGATAAGTATTCATAAAATTGTTATTGTTTTTTCCATGTGAGATTATCCTTTGATGAATATCTCCTAAAGATGGATGGCCCAAGCTAACACAGTCCTAAACATCGAGAAAAAAACAAAAATTTACACAGGGTTCTTCCATAAAATCTCTTTCGTTCCAAAAAAAGAGATTTAAGGAAAAAATGGAGAAGGTCCACTCTACCATTTTAAAAGAGGGACTAACTACAGAATTGATGCTGAAAAGAAAACTCCCTACTCCAAAAGCTCGATGAAAGGGGAAAGGAGGAAACATTAGGAAGGCGGAAGGGGGCAAAAATACCAAATTTTTCCACCAAACTATCCTCCAAATCAGGAGTAGTTAATGTTAGTTAATGCGATTAATAAAGATGGTACATTTGTTTGTGGTCATCTGTTGCTGATCCTTGCATGAGACACGTACTCAAATATAAACTGCATACGAATGGAACCTAAAACCTCCCCGTTGCAAATTTGCAATTTTTTTCATTTTTTGTGTATTTTTGTTTATATATTAAAAAACATTTAAAAACCCTAAAAAGACGTTATTGGTGCGAAATCTGAAAATTTATGTTTTCCAGACTACACTACCCATTCCGCGTTTCTCGTTTCTGATACCATTGTTTCCCACTTGTTATCCCGCAAAACCCTCTAGCCCTCTGTCTCGTTCCTTTTCCTCTTTCCCGTTCCTTGCAATGAACCCAACTGCTAGCAACTCCAAGACCTAACATGACCCGTAGTATCTGGCAGCAATACCCTTGGACTTGAAATTTTTAATGGTAAATAACATAAAAATTGAGATCATTGTCTACACATGTGTTTTGGGGGGTATAATTGAACTGGTTATGAATATGAATATCTACAGCAGTGCAAGGACTACACTTGTGCTTCGAAGAAGAATATGCTATTTAGCATCAGCTGGACAAATGCTACTCCATGGAATCGAAAAACAAAGGTAATTTTGCTGTCACAGTTAATTTAGTTAATCAAAACTCTTTTATTTTGAATGCGAAAAGAGATAAAGAAAACATACTCGGAAGACGTAGCGGAGGCTCCAGGATCGTGCGAGTCGAAAGCCGTCAGGTTCCCTAGATCGATCTGGTAAAGGTTGGCTTCTTCAGCAGCAACAGCCGCCATGTTAGGGTTTTGTTTTGAGTATAATGGTGGGTGTGTACCTAAAATTAGCTGCTGTACATTCAGTGTATATCTTCTTATCAAGAAGCGAATTTGTTTTGCAGCGTAGCGAAAGAGGAGATGTGTGTAGTTCTGCAGATTCTATATAGTGTTGGTTGATCGAAAACGCTCGTGCTTTTGACCTAGCTTTTTATTTCGCAATGTAGGGTTAAAGCTCTATTTTGCCTTTTTGGTTGAATCTCGTCAAGTAGAACTATTACATGAGGCAGTTAAGAGTGGATGGTGTGAGGAGTTAAGAGTGGATGGTGTGCATGGCGTTGGAGGAGGCCATTAATTTGCATGTTTTATAGAAGAAATCACTATAAATGAACAAAGCCTTATGTGGTTTCATGTTTAGTATGCAACTCTTGTGCCTTGGGTTTGAGATTGGTTTCGAGTTTATGACTTTGTGATTTTGAGATGCCTAATTTTATGTATGCATGGATGGTATGACTTTGTGATTTTGAGATGCCTAATTTTATGTATGCATGGATTTGGTATTTGTAGCATTTTCATTAAGTCATTAAGTTGTTTGATTAAGCAGAGTGACCTCTTGGCCTTTTTATGTTTCTGTATTCTTTTTGTTTATGTATTCTTTGTTCAATTTTAAGCATTGACTTTCGCACTTGACATCTATATGCCTTATTAGTCTCGATCATATGCAAGGTATTATACCTTTCAATTCAAGTTTAATTTTGTTGTCAATCTAATTGGATGATCCATAATGATAAGACCAATTAGTGCCTTATTGTGGATGGTTTTAAAAAATCCCAAAGAGTTAATTCTCGAAGTTTTCAACACTGAGATTTGATGTTGGAGACACATGGAAGGTTCATGGAGCTTTGATAGGGTTTCCTCATGTTAGCAGGAAAAATATATTCTCGTACAATCTTGTCATTGATGGTATGTCCTTTTACATTCACCACTCAGTAATAAGGCGCTACTGTGTAGTGGCCCTTGGTGGCTTTCCCCACTCTCCACGAAGCATGAGGGGGCTCATTATGGTCAACCCTCAACTTGAAACTATGGTCGTTGAACCGGTGAATTGAAGAGTTTGATTAACCAATGTAAGAGAAGATATGCTAACAAAATCTTAAAACGGAAGAAATCATGGCACACATACATAGCACACAAGAGATTTACCTTGGAAACCCTTCACAAGGAAAACCAATGAACTCATAGCTACACCTCTCTCTTTGTTATTGTGTTTTTTTTTAGTAAACCATTTGCCATGCAATCTTTAGGTATTTTGCATCATCAATTAACCATGCTCCTCTAATTGGGATTATATTACAATCATAATCCCTTGACCGGGATTATATTACAATGGATCAAAACCATTGATCAAAAACTAACCAAACACTTACAAAAAGCAAACCAAAAAAAATAAAGCGGGGATAAGCCCTCGAACCCCAACAAGTCATGTCAAGATGCACAATGTACTTACAAAGAATACAAATATGTCCAACATCGATATCTGAGCATTAGTGATTATAAAATACAGTAGCAGTGCCCATGGCTCCCAAGACTCCTCACAAGGTTGTCCTTGAGATGTTCCACGAGGTAATGGCATCCCTGATAATGAAGTTTATTATTGATATTGGCCTTAACTATTATTATGGTGTCTATGATAAGTTTAAATGATTTATTTATTGGGTTATTACCTGGGTTGGATTCCCCTAAGTTTGTCGTAAAGGAGGTCTATAAGCCCTATGGATGGCACAATTTAGTAACCCATAGCCTAACAAAGGGTTTTTTCTTGTGTTCTCCTTTAGGGAGGAAACTCATTATGTCAATATTCTTTCTTGGGTCCCTTGGATATGTTGAATACACTAACAGTGTTGTCTATGTGTGAGGAAAGTTTTTTATGCTAAGACTGTGCAGTTATCCTGCCATGTTTGGGACAAGTTTCTTGGGCTCCCAATGCAATTTTTAGGACTTCCTAAAGTGGATTTGTGTGCCTATTAGGGGTTTCATTTGTTATTCTAACCCCCCTAGTTTGACCCCCACGCTATAATTGTATATGTACATATGTTATATAGGTTGGTGAGCAAGCATGTTTTTTGGGGCTAAAGTGCTTGTAATGTTTTTGGGTCAGAGAGCCTGTATTGTAATCTATACATACASTTAATTAATAAAATACATCACTACTATAGACCAAGTCARACAAAAGAGTATGGAGAGTTAGGACTCCAYGAGAGGGAAAGAGGACTAAGGGCTTGAGGAAAGGGGCTAAGGAAAGAAAATATTAAAATATTCCTAAGTCCTACGTTATGATATCATGATTACATCATAAGTTCCTAATTGATGGGATGAGTGCCACTTGTTAAAAAGGAGCCATGCATATTTAAAGTGTAGGCTTAGTGGAAAATCCATTCATTCTACCATTCCATTATTCCATCCCGATCATTCTTTCCATGGAATGTTGGGTATGAGCCAAGAGAGCTAGAGACCCTATTACTTTGTGAACCCTATGAATCCTAGGTCGATTTGGGTGGACAATTCTTTTTTGTTTTCCTTGGGGAAGGCTAGAGCCCTGGAGGGAGAATTGGGTGGGTAGAATTGCGCAATGTGTGAGGCCTAGAGGGTGCTTGAAGACTCCATGGGTACACCTGGAGTCCCTAGAGCCACAACTTTGAGACTTCCTATCTGGCCTATGTTAGAACCCTAGAAGGGAAGTGGGACAGCCTAAGGGACTGTCATGCAGAGAAAGGGGTAGACTTCCTTGAGTTGTGCAAGTTAAGGGGAATGATAGTTTGTCGGTTGGAATCGTTGTTGAAGTTTGGTATCTTGGCCTGGACACCTTTATACTAATTGTTAAACCTAGGTGGATTGGGTAGCCTTTGCTCTAGTGGAGTCATATCCCCAACTCGGGGACGACCTATTGTTGAGAGAGTTAGAGTAACAACGTCTATGGTTGATATAGATTATATAGAGAACGAAAAGAAAGGTGGGAATATGAATAGAAACACACAGAGAAAAATATTGTAGAGAGCACAGTAATACAATGAAACCCAAATTCTATTAATGAATGAAATAGGAAAAAGGTTGTAAACTGCAAGGCAATACAAACTAGCTAGAATGGTGGTAGCTTATCTCTTAAGAGAGAGGTGTCGGTTATGCTCATTTGCAAGAATCCCTTACAAGAGGCTCAAAAATAGTCTTTAAACATAAAGTACCAAGCCATAAGGGGAAAAAACCCTAACACTGGGAGATGAAGCGCCAAAAGGATTGCAGGCCCCGAGGTGGTTAGTTGACATATCAACTTCCCAAGGGCGTAACTTTCACATAAAACTATGCTTGGGGTACACAATAGCTCGCTGGAAAGATCTAACTAAGAAGTACAATTATTGGCGAGCCTAAGAAGGCCATGGTCATTGTACGCCCTCGAATGGCCAAAAAACATCATTTAAGGCCTCAAAATGGCCTCGGAAGTTTAGGACCCAAAAAATTGCAGATAAAATAATTGCCAAGATAGAGACCCATGTTCAGCCAGTGGAAGAGGTGGGTGGAAACCAATGTCCTCCACCCTCGGGAAGCAATGATTCCCATTGCATCAAGTTCCCTTGTTAAATGGGGAAAATTTTGTTAAATTTGACTCATGGTGAGCCACTTGCCTTGGTGAAGAAGTTATCTTGCTTTGACAACTAGATAGAGTTGTATGTTTTATTAGCTAGTGCCCTTAGTCTTAGTGTCCATGATATGATCCACTATATCTTGCTCAATGTAGTGGGGATTGAATTCTATAGGAGTTAAATTCTTAGCCACCTCTGAGGTGTCAAATAGGGGTGGAAATATGGTCGAAGCAGCTCCACATTAAATACTAGGTGCAAACCAAGGAAGGGGGGAATACTAAATTCAAAAGAATTCTCACCCACAACCTTCATGATGGTGTAAGGCCCATAGCTTAGTGGTCTGAGCTTCATGTGGGGGCCTGTGAGGCATTCTTTCTACAATGCAACCATACATTATCACCAACCTAAAATTGGTGTGGAACATGATGCTAGTCATGTCATTGCTTGTACTTGGCATTGACTTACTGCAATATATCATGAACCTATTGTTGAATGTGCTAGATCCGTTCAACAAATTTAGTTGCTCTATCAACCTCGGTCTGAGCATGGGAGGATTCCTCCTGTGATGATGCAATGGGCATAGTTACATCAATGGGGGACAATGGTTGGAACCCCAAGCACACCTAAAAAGGGTTGTGGCCAATAGAGTTATAGAGAGCTATGTTGTAGCTATGTTGAACATATAGAAGGCTCTTATCCCATGTATGTGGATGCTTAGAGTTGTAGATGTGCATGATATGCACAATCATCTGATTGACCACCTATATTTGGGGGTGTGTTGTGCCCTTCACAACTACCCACTAAAATTCTATGACTTGGAGAATTTTTGTGGGTACCCCCTTGATACAATTTTGGCAAGGTACTGTATCACTACCTACTTGA
Organism: Picea sitchensis; assembly: GCA_010110895.2. Lineage (NCBI taxonomy): Eukaryota > Viridiplantae > Streptophyta > Pinopsida > Pinales > Pinaceae > Picea > Picea sitchensis. Next base: position 14,392 of record SNQJ01S0118081.1, read on the forward strand.
ATTGATGCTAACTTATCTAGGTGGATATCGGTGGCCACCCACCTCTTCTAGTTGGCTCACATACAACTTTCTTCTTCGCAGTTACATTTTTATCTTGGCAGTTTCTTTCTAACTTTTCGGGTCCTGAACTTTCAGGGTCGTTTTGAGGCCCTAAACAACATTTTTTGGGCCCACCACAGTCACATTGTAGATAAAGTTAGAGTGTGACAGCATAATCTGTAGTCCTCGTATAGTCCTTCCCAACGGGCTATCATGTGCCTAAAAAAGAGATCGTATGCAAAAGTTACGACCCCGGGAAGTTGATGTACAAACTTACCCCATCGGGGCCCACATGACTTTTGGTGCTTCATCTCCTTGGGTTAGGTTTTCGGATGTCTAGGGTTTTATGTTTACTTCTTGATGCTAAAAAGGCCTGGAGGCCTCATTGTAATGTGCTCAAATGAATGCACATAGACGCCACATCTCTTCTCAGGGATTAGCTACCACCATTCGAGGAAGATTGTTTTCATTTTGCATTTTATAGTTTCAACAGATTTCTTATTTAATATAAGTTAAATTCCACTGTATCTCTGTTATTGTTCTCTGTATATGTGTGTTAATGTTATAGATCTGTATTTCATTTTGTTCCACTCATAAATCCAGATCAGTGGTATCAGAGCAGTCTACTATTCATTTGTTTCTTTATGCATGTCCCCAACGAGGTCAAGGTATAAGTAGTTGGGACTCAAACCAATTGAGCCTTTGCAAGATCGGCCTCGCCGAACCCGACGAGCGCCCATGGGGGAAGAAAAGGGAGACGATGGGATAGGAGATCCCTTTAAACTGTTGCTTGAGGAAACCCTCTCGCGACAAAGGAACGAGATGATGGATAACTTTGCACAAATCCTTCGACAACTATCAACGGGCTACGCATCTACCTCAAGCAAAGGCGCCACCCCCTTCAAGGTACAAATCAATTTTGATATTCCTATATTTGAAGGTCAAATAGATGTGGATGTTGTAGATAAATGGTTAAACCTTCTAAAAGGGTATTTTTCTATCCACAACTTTTCTGATAGAGAAAATATTACATTTGTGCTCCTCAAGGCCATCCTCCATGTCAAAGATTGGTGGGAAATTTTCTGTGAGCAAAAGGAAACAAAGGGATCTACATTATTTGTAGTTGCACCCACTTGGAGTTCCTTCAAGGATGTTATTAAGGAACAATATTACCCTGTTGGAAGCTATGATGACTTATATACAAGATGGACCACACTACAATAGGAAAGGGACCAAACAGTGTCAGAGTTCACCAAAGTCTTCCATACCTTACGCACCAAGCTGGGTATCAAAGACTCTGAGCGACATTTGGTGCTCAAGTATCGCAACGATCTGCATAGATACATCAAGAGAGAAATGGAGTTTCTGGGCATTTCGCCCTTGGGCGCGGCCTATCAATATGTTGTCAAAATTGAGCAGAAGCTTAAACAGAAGACGTGATAGTTTGGGTTTGCTAACCCCTCATAGCAAAAGCAGGGAAAAGGCAACCCCAACCCCCAAAACAAAGGGCAAAGAAAGGAAGGACAGCCTCAGGACAACCAGTCCAAACTGCAAACAAAGAAGGACAATGGGAAGATAAAGAAAGACACTAGGAAATGGTGTGAATTCCATAAGAGCCCTTGGCATAACATTGTTGAATACCGCTCAAATAAATCATTGGTGGTCGAGGTGAAATCCTTTGTATCAGATGCAGGTTCCAACTCTGAGTCAGAACCAGAAAAAGGGAGACGAACCATTGATGCAAAACCAAGTGCCACTGTTTCTATCACCACCAAGGTCCAACCTGATGAACTTGATGAACCAAAGGAAGATGAGTGCCTCTTTCATTCACAGATGTGGGTGAAGGGTACTTCGCTCCACTTCATCGTTGATAGCAGTAGTCAGAAGAACCTCATCTCAGTGGAGTTCGTCAAGCGGTCGGCTCTACCGACAACACCACACCCACAGTCGTACACCATCGGATGGCTCCACCAAGGGAATGATCTCTGCATCAGCCAATAGTGTCACCTGACCTATGACATCAAGCCCTTCAAATATGAGGTATTGTGTGATGTTTCCCCCCTTGAAGTTTGTGATGTTCTTTTGGGCCAACCTTATTTATGGAAACGCCATGTAGTATATGAGTCTAAGCCTCGTAGTGTTATTATTACTTTCGACAGGAAATTATATAGGATACTCTAGATAGTCCCATCTACCGCCATTTCCTTGATCTTTGCCAAGCAATGCAAGAAGGTCGACTCCCAGACTGGGAAGTTTTTCTTCTTCGTGATTTGCGCTCAAAATGAGTGGAAGGTTGCAGCCACATCCATGGCCTCCGTGAGAAGTCTCTCCATGCAGCAGAAGCAAGTGGATAAGGTCGTGGAAGAATACAAAGACATCTTCTCCTCACCCACTAGGGTACCTCTGCACTGTTAGGTCAAGCACTCAATCGATTTGACCCCCAATGCACCACTACCCAATGGGCCAGTCTATCATCACTCTCTGTCAGAAAATGAGGAGATCAAGCATCAGATCCAAGAGTTTCTCAAAAAGGGGCACATCTGCCCAAGCTCATCACCTTGTGGAAGCCCCATCATGCTTATGAAAAAAAAAAAAAACGGGTCCTGGCGACTCTGCATTGATTACCAGGCCCTAAATAAAATCACAATCAGGAACATGTACCTAATTCCTCGAATCGACAATCTCTTTTACCAATTGAAGGGGGATAAATACTTCAGTAAGGTTGATCTGAAGTATGTCTACCACCAGGTCCCAATAGAGCAGATTGATGTATGGAAAACTGTCTTCAAGCCCAAAGGTCTTTTTGAATGGTTGGTCATGCCCTTTTGGCTTGACAAATGCCCCCGCAACTTTCATGAGGATGACAGACGATATATTGTGGCCTTTCACCAATTCTTTTGTGGTGGTGTATTTGGATGACATCCTCATCTTCAACAAGAATTGGGCGGAATACTTGTAGCACATTCAACAAGTTCTGCACACTCTGCAGCAACACAATCTATATGCAAATTTGGAAAAATGCTCCTTCAACATGAACATAGTCCAGTTCCTAGGCTACATTGTTGATGAGCATGGGGTGCATGTCGATCCAGCCAAGATCCTGGTCATCCGTGACTGGCCAGCCTCGACCACACTCACTGAGCTTCAGAGCTTCTTAGGCCTTGCCAATTTCTATCGCAGGTTTGTGTTAGGATTCTCCCACATTGCATGGGCCCTTAGCCAAGTGACCAGGGGTGGTGGTAAGGCAAAATTTGTGTAAGGTCATTCGCAACAGAAAGTGTTCGATGATTTGAAGCAACGCTTGTGCTCAACCTCGATGCTCTCATTACCCTACCTGCAACAACCTTTTGAGATTGAGACAGATGCTTCAGACTATATTGTGGGTGTAGTTCTCACTCAGCATGGACATCCTGTGGCTTATCATAGTGAGACGTTATCAGGTACTATCTTTAAGTACCCCACTTATGACAAAGAAATGTACTCCATTCTACAAGCCTACTACCAATAGAGGCATTACATTGTCGGGAAGGAGACAATCATCCACACTAATCATAAGCCTCTGCAGTTCATGCAGACATAAGGCAAATTGTAGAATGACTGCCATGAGAAGTGGTCCACATACTTGTAGTAGTTCCATCTCAACATCAAGTATAAGACATGGAGCACTAACTGAATCGTTGACTGCCTCAACCGGCCTCCAACAGTCATGTTAACCACAGTTGTTGTGGATAAATTAGTGAGTGCAGACACAGACTAATCTCCCTAGTTCAGGCACCCGAAACTAGAAAGAAAGAAACAGTATAAATTTATTTCCTTAGATTTAAAATCGAAATACGAGTAGATAAGTAGTTCATACCTTTTTATCTGAAATTTGCTTTCTTTAACTGAAGGTCCAAATTTGATCCCCAAGCCTTTCGCTACAGACTTGGGTAATAATCAAACAAAACAAGTGAAAACAACAATACAACACATGTTTCGATAAATCTATGTAGATGGCCAAAGAAAAATACAATAAAGATGATATACCAACTTTATGGGAAAGGGAGAATATAATTGTATTAATAAATCAAGAAGCAACTTACAACCAAGCCTTAGCGTTGATAAGCTCCTTCTAGCAGTCCAATGTTCCAATACC
>SNQJ01S0118081.1:23747-46486 GCA_010110895.2 Picea sitchensis
CTAAGGGTTAAACCAATGGGCATGGGTGCCATGTGGACAAGCGCTCGGCCATATGACCAGGAGCTAGAAGACCAGGGGCGCACACCAATATTTTGTAGGAAAAATGGTTTTTCAACTTTATAATTGGATTTTTTTATGATTTTGAAGCATGTTATAGTGGGATTTTTTACCCTTTTTTAGGATCTGGAGCCCAGATTGAGGCCAGATGTTGGGAGGAAATTGGGATGTGACCCCCAACTCAAATTCTATATAAACGAGGTATTTTTACAGCCATGAAGAGGTTCAAAATAAGAGAATCATGCCAAGTTGTGGAGAGTAAGCCATTGTTATGCAGGTGAAGTTAGCAAGCTAGGGAACTTTCGAGGCTATTTCTGGGAGCTACGCTCGCCTTTTTCAGTGACGTGAGTTGTGTTGGATTCTTGAGGTCGAGCAGAAAATAGACAGACCAATATGTAATCCAATTGGTGTACTTTTGAAGCATTGAAGATTAATAAGAAAGCCTCCCCCACTGAGACAAAGGCCCGGAGACGTGGGCAATTTTTTCGAACTCTGTTAACAAGTTTTGGCGTTATGGTTTGATGTTCTTAATGTTCATTTTTTATTCTACATTCTTTATGATCGCTGCAACATTCTTTCATTAAATCTTCTTCTTCTCTTCAATTTCTAAATAGTAAATCAACTCATGCAAAATACTTAACCAAGTCATTTAAAAGATCATTTCGAATCAAGTGGTATCAGAGCAGATTGGCATTTGGTTGTTTTGAGTATGCATAATTACCATGGAAAAGTTAAGTCATGGTGAAGGAGAGCTTGTAGAAGGAGATCCTGAAATTGGATCAAGAAAGAGGACATCTCAAAGTGAGAAGATGGCATCGGAACAAGGACTTTCTCAAAATGAAAGAGAGTTTCAAAGAACTTTCTTTGCCATGTCAGAGATGGTAAAAGTATTGTATGTTGATTACTTGGAAGAGAAGAGACCTGTTCAAGGGGAATTTTCAAAGCAAGACAAAAGTGAAGAAGGAGAGGACCCTCCAAAACCTCCTCCTTCACCTCCTTCATCTCCATCTTCTTCAAGTACAAGTTCAAATCATGCTTCTGCAAGAAAACATTCTCATAAACATAACCCCGACATGCCATTACTTAAACTTGATGTGAAATTCGAGTTGCCCGTGTATAATGGAGAAGTCAATGCTAAGAAGCTTGATAACTAGGTCAGATAGATGGAGGTATATTGTAGTGTGCAACAAATCCATGATGAGGCAACCAAGATCAAATTGGCATCACTTTGTCTTGCAAGCACAACACTCATATGGTGGCAAAATAAGTTGCAACATGGTACTCAACAAATTGGTAATGTATTTCCATCATGGAAAGATTTTATTTTTGAACTTAGAAAACAGTTCTATGCTTTGCGGTATAAGGAGAAGGCTTTAATTGAATGACAAAGTCTTAAATTAAGAAAAGAACAATCAGTGCAAGAATACACAGATGAATTTTGTAAGATGGATTTGATGTTAAATAATACTACATTACATACCCACGAAACTCTTATGAAGTATATAGGAGGTTCTTGCACATATTCGTTACACAGTGTTTATGTTTGGACCTAATCTTGATAGGGTTATGTTCAAGAAACATATATTGAAACATGAAAAACTGGAGTTGGTGTATCGGAGATCATCTTCAAAGAAAAGAAGGCAAAGAGAAAGGCAATGGGAAGAAAACAGAAGCTGTTGGCGATTGAAGGAAGAGAAGCTCTCTTGTAAGTTTTGCAAGAAAGAAGGGGGCGATGATGAACATTGTTGGCAATTACTTTTTTGGGAGAAGAGGCTGAAGTGGTTCAAAGAGAGGAAAGGGAGGCAAAAGTTGCAGCAACAACACAACCAATAGGCCTAGGGGTCAAATTTAGGTGATGAGACTAAAATCTATGATTGGTTTGTCGGGTAAAATTGGTGATGGTTATGATTCCAGAAGTAAATTGTTTCATGTAGGGGTCATTATCAAACATACAAGATCGACACTTTGTTAGATAAATGATCTCAAGCTAACTAATTTAGGAAGAAGTGGTTAAGCAATTGGGATTAAAGAAACTAAGATGCATCACAAACCCTATTCATTAAATTGGATAAGCAAAAAATCACAAATTTCCCACAACAAAGCAGTAATGATAACAAAGTTTTCAATTACATCTAAGTTGGTGGATGAAGTAATATGTGATGTGGTTTTGCCTAGAAACATGGGAGATAGTCTTAGGTGGCCTGTTATATGATCATAAAGTAATCTTCTTCAGGGAACATAATTGATATCACATAACTAAAGAAGGGACAAAATATATTATGCATGCTCATCATATCAAAGAGAATCAATCTCTTTTTACAATGAAACAATTAAAGAAGAGGAAGCTTATGCAAGCAATACAACTATAATTGTACCAAATGAAGTAGTTGATCTTAAGAAAGAAAGTAAAATGGTCATAGCATGTAGATCTAGCCATACTTGCTTCAAGATGAGTTTTTGTCGTGCAAGCTTTAAAGAAGAACATACATGTTGGTTCATTTTTAATCATGTTTATGATATGGTTATAAGCATTGATATTTTCTACATGGGTGGTAGTGGGTTCATAAAGATGTGAACAATTGCAAATGGCTAACAATATGTGTTCAATTATCCTCATTGTTTTGTAATTGATTATGATGAGACAGGTGCACATGATAGAGTTTAAATATAAAGGACAAGTGGGGAGGCCAATCTTGCATTTGATGTTTGGTTAATATCCTTTGGAGGACCAAAAGATCTCAGTGGGAGGAATTATTGATCCAAATGGATCCAAAAGGCCAAAAAATTCAAAGTTCTCATATTTAGAAGAAACCAATTCCATCGCGTAGTGCTCTTTGTGTCAATTAGGCCAATTATATTTTTTTTAGAAAATGGACTCAGGTATGGCTAAGTTATTGTGATTTGAAGTTTTTCCAAATAGGAAAAAGATCAAGGTCAAAGATCCAACTTAATCAAAGGTCTTACATACGGCGTGAGATGATGTCAAAGAAAGTATGTAATATTGATGTATTTATGACACATGGCAACACTAGGACATGCCACGTGGCGGTCAGTTGGCATTTTGAGGGGTGATTTGGACCATTAAAAATTAACACATGGTACTGTATGGAAGACATGTGGCATGCTCAGATAAGGACACGTGGTCGTACGGTTCTGAGCTGGCAGACAAGTGGCATCCTTCGGGCATGACACGTGGCAGGTGTGATGATGTGGCGGTGATTGGATCGATGAGTCAATTTCAAAACCGGTCCGGTGACGTGGCCCCAATCGCGACACGCTTGCTGGATTAGGCCAGTAAGTGATGGGTCAAAATTTGTTTAGCCTTCCAGGGGATCGACCTCCTGACCTCCCGGGCAAGCAATAATCTAACCTCCATGTGTTAACCAATTGGGCGCATGCGTTACTTATTTAAACAAATGACACATATTTTATTTGTTGTGAAATTACATGAGAATTGAGATGGCTTCGATGCGGCGGGGCTGCGTTGACCAAAGTATGAAGCAGGGACCAGCAGGCTAGCGGCCAGGCTATTCCTTGACCGATGAATATCAATTAATCAAAATTGGATATCAATATTGATCGGTTATGCGGAATACGATGAAATACATAAAACCGCATAAACCCACGAATGGAATGAACCCATTTCATTAATAACAAATGATTGAAAATGCTTATGAGTGAATGAAATATTTAAAGCTAGGGCGGTGGAAGCTTATCTCTGAGAGATGTGGTGACTCTTGTACCAAGGCTACTATTAAAATGGGCTGAAGGCCTATATATTCTTGAGAAACAATGGAAAACCTAAACGTCAAAACCTAACCCTAGGAGATGAAGCATAGGAATATGGGCGGTTAGGGTAAATTGGTACATCAATTTCCGAGGTCGTAACTTTGGCATACTATCCGTTTGGCCTTCTGATACATCGTTAGAAAGATCTATCGAGGACTACAACATTTTTGATAGTGAATATCGGGTCCAAAATGGACTCATATTTGCCGAAAGGCGTAGAACCGAGGACCATTGGGCTAAGTGACAAAGCACCTTCCACGTGACCCAGAGTAGAGGACTAAGGGTTAAACCAATGGGCGCGGGTGCCATGTGGACAAGCGCTCAACCATATGGCAACCATATGACCAGGAGCTACAGAAGACCCGAGAGCATGCCAATATTTTGTTGGAAAAATGGTTTTCAACATAAATTGATTTTTATGATTTTGAAGCATGTTATAGTGGGATTTTTGACCTTTTTTTAGGATCTGGAGTCTAGATTGAGGGCCCGGATCTTGGGAGGAGATTGGGATGTGACCCCAAACTAAAATTATATATAAACACAGTATTTTTACAGCAGAAGAGGTTGAAAATAGAGAATGATGCCAAAGTTGTGGAGAGTAAGCCATTATTATGCAGGTGAAGTTAGCAAGCTAGGGAACTTTGGAGGCCATTTCCAGGAACTCCGGTCATCCCTTTTTAGTGTCGTTAGTTGTGTTGTATTATTGAGGTTGAGAAGAACATAGCTAGACCAACTTGTAATCCAATTGTGTACTTTTGAAGCATTGAAGATTAATAAGCCTCCCACTGAAGACAAGGCTCGGAGGCGGTAGACTTAATTTTCAAACTGCATTGTAAAGTTTTGGCATTATGGTTTTGATGTTCTTATTGTTCATTTTTTGTTCTACATTCTTTATAATGGCTGCAACTCTCATTAAATCTTCTTCTTCTCTTCAATTTCTAAATAGTATATCAACTCGTGGAAAATATTTAACCAAGTCATTTAAAAGATCATTTGAGATCAAGTAGAGTATCAGAGCGGGTTGACATTTAGTTGTTTTGAGTATGTATAATTACCAGGGAAAAGTTAATTCATGGTGAAGGAGATCTTGTAAGAGTCTGAGATTGGATTGATAAAGAGGACATCTCAAAGTGAAGATAGCATCGGAACAAGGACTTTCTCAAAACGAAAGAAAGTTCCGTTTCTTTGCCATGCCGGAGATGGTAAAAGTATTGTATGTTGATTACTTGGAAGAGAAGAGACCTATTCAAGGGGCCTCCATGTACAGTGAAGAAGGAGAGAGGACCTCCCGAGCACCTTGCACCCTCCTTCCTCTCATCTTCTTCAAGTACAAGTTCAAATCCTGCTTCTGCAAGGAAACATTCTCATAAACATAACCGACACATGCCATTACTTAAACTGATGTGAAATTCGGAGTTGCAGGTGTATAAAGGGAAGTCAATGTAAGAAGCTTGATAGCTGGGTCAAATAGATGCAGGTATATTGCAGTGTGCACCAATTCAATGGTGAGGCAACCAAGATCAAATTGACATCACTTCATATTGTAGGTGTCTTGCAAGCACAACACTCATATGGTGGCAGAGTAAGTTGCAACATGTTACTCAACAAATTGGTAATGTATTTCCATCATGGAAAGATTTTATTTTGTACTTAAGAAAACGGGTTCCCATGCTTTGGGGTAGGGAGAAGAGTTTAAATTGAATGACAAAGTCTTAAAATTGAAAAGAACAATCGGTCTGCAAGAATACCTGAGATGAATTTTGTAAGATGGGTTTGATGTTAAATATTACATTACATACAACTCTTGGTATATAGAGGTTTGCACTGCACATGTTTATGTGTCTGATATTTATGTTTGGACCACACAATATTGATGAGATTTTTGTTCAAGTTACATATATTGAAGTAGGAAAAGTTGGAGTTGGTGTATCGATGGAATCATCTTCAAAGAAAGAAGGCAAAGAAAGGGCAGGGAAACTCAAACTTCGGTGGCGATTGAAGGAGAGAAGCTCTCTGTAAGTTTTACAAGAAAGAGAAGGTGTGATGATGAGCATTGTTAGCAGTGCACCGTACTTGGTGAAGTGGTTCAAAGTGAGGAAAGGGAGGCAAAAGTTGCAGCAACAACACAACCAACGGACAGGGTCAAATTTAGGTGATGAGACTAAAATCCTATGAGTTGGTTTTGTCGGAGTGAAAATGGTGACAGTTATGATTCAAGAAGTAAATTATTTCATGTAAGGGTCATTATAAAACATACCAAGATTGACACTTTGTTGTATAAGCTGATCTCAAAGCTAACTTAATTTCGGAAAGAAGTGGTTAACCAATAAATTGGGATTAAACATTAAGATTCATCAGAAACCCTATTCACTAAATTGGATAAGCAAAATCACAAATTGCCCATAACTAAAGCAATGTGTCCATAAAGTTTGCAATTACATCTAAGTTGGTAGATGATGATGTAATATGTGATATTGGTGTCGCTTGAAACATGTGGAATGGTCTTAGAGTAGCCCTTATTTATATGATCTAAAAACAATGCTACTTTAGGGAACAAAATCAATATCTTAACTAAAGAAGGGACAAATATGTTGTACATGCTCATCATATCAAAGGGAATCAATCTCTTCTAACAATGGAAAAATTAAAGAAGGCATCTTATGCAAACAATACACCTATAATTGTACCAAATGAAGTAGTTGATCTTAAGAAAGAAAGTAAAATGGTCGTAGTATGTAGATCTAGCCATACTTTGCTTCAAGATGAGTTTTGTTATGGAGACACGTAAAGAAGAACATACATGTTGAGTTGTTTTTAAGACATGTTTACAGTATGTTATCATTGCCAATGTTTTCTACATGAATGGTAGTGGGTTTAGAAAGATGTGAACAATTGCAAATGGCTAACAATATGTGTTCAATTATCGTGGTTGTTTTGTAATTGATTATGATGTGACATGTGCACAAGACAAATTTGATAGACAAAGGGACAAAATTAGGGGCTATGCACTTGATATGCAGTTAATATCACTTTTGGAGCACAAAAAGTTCTAAAGTGGGAAGTGTGATACTAAATGGATCCAAAAGGCCAAAAATTCAAAGTTCTAGAGTATTGACAAGAGCTTCGGCTTTCCTTCATTAACTCTTTGTGTCGATTGAAGCCGATTATATTTCGAAAATGGAATTCGGCATGGTTGAGATTATTGTGATCAGTTTTCACTACAAATAAACCAAAAGTCAAAGGTCAAGTCAAAACGTTGAGTCTACATACGGCGTGGCAGATGGCGTCAAAATACGTCATGTTGATGTAGGCATGACACGTGCTTACTAGGACATGCCATGTAAGCGTCGATTTAGCATTTTGAGGGGGTGATTTGGGCCAAAACAAAAAGTGACACATGGCATTGTATGGAAGACACATGGCATGCTCAGATGAGGACACATGGTCGTATGGTTTTGAGCTGGAAGACAAGTGGCATCCTTCGGGTGTGACATGTGGCAAGGATGCTAACTAGCAGGTGATTGGACCTATGAGTCAACAGTACAAACCAGTCCGCGAGCTGACATGGCAGGCCCAATCACGGGGGTGCCACATGGCACCTAAAATTACTAATAAGGGTCGGGTCAAAATTTGTTTAGCCTTCCAGGGGATCGACCTCCTGACCTCCTGGGCAAGCAATAATCTAACCTCCATGCGTTAACCATTTGGGTGCATGTGTTACTTGTTTAAACAAATGACACATATTTTATTTGTTATGAAATCACATGGGAATTGGGGGATAAGCGCTCGGTCGACGGGGCTACACCGTTGACCAAGGCGCAGAACCGAGGACCACTAGGCTAAGCGACAGAGCACCTTCCACGTGACCTGGAGTAGAGGACCAGGGGTTAAACCAACGGGTGTGGGTGCCATGTGGACTAACGCTCGACCATATGGCAACCATATGACCAAGAGCCAAAAAGACCGGGGTGCGCCAATTCATGCGGATTTATGTAGGAACCTGCTTGAAATACAAGAAATACATAAGCGGTCTGTTGAATAGGGCTTCATTTCATTAATAACAAATGGCCGAAATATGCTTACGGGCGAGTGAAATAAACTAGCTAGGACGTGGGTAGCTTATCTCTGAGAAGAGATGTGGTGACTCGACCTCTGAACTACCCATTACAATGGGGCTTGAAGGCCTATTATTATTGAGAAACGATGGAAAACCCTAAACATCCAAAGGCTTAACCCTAGGAGATGAAGCCTTGGAATATGGGCCCGTTGAACCAGAATTGGTACATCAATTTCCCAGGGTCTTAAATTTGGCATACTATCTTTGTTTGAAGCACATGATACATCATTAGAAAGATCTATCAGGGGAATACATTTACTAATGAGTGAATGTCGGTGAGGCGGACTCATATATTAATGGGAAGAAGCCAGCGAGAACCATTGGGCTAAGCGACAAAGCACCTTCCACGTGACCCTGACCAGAGGACTAAGGGTTAAACCAATGGACGCGGGTGCCATGTGGACAAGCGCTCAACCATATGGCAACCATATGACCAGGAGCTAGAAGACCGAGTATGCATGATATTGGAAAAATGGTTTTTCAACTTTATAATTGTATTTTTTTATGATTTTCAAGCATGTTATAGTGGAATTTTTGACCTTTTGGGATCACGGAGCTGATTGAGCCCGGATCTTGGGAGGATGTTGGGATGTGACCTCCAACTCAAATTCTATATAAACCAGTTATGTTTACAACCATGAAGACGTTCAAAATAAGAGAATGATGCCAAGTTGTGGAGAGTAAGCCATTGTTATGCAAGTGAAGCCAACAAACTAGGGAACTTTGGAAATTTATTTAGGAACTCGCTCACCTTTTAGTGTCGTTAGTTGTGTTGTATTATTGAGGTTGAGAAGAACATAGCTAGACCAATATGTAATCCAATTGATGTACTTTTGAAGCATTGAGAGAAATAAAGCCTCCACAGAGACAAAGGTCCAGAGACGTAGGCAATTTTTTTGAACTCTGTTAACAGGATTTTGGCGTTATGGTTTGATGTTCTTAATGTTCATTTTCTATTATGCATTATTTATGATGGCTACAACATTCTTTCATTAAATACTGCTTCTCTTCAATTTCTAAATAGTAAAATCAGCTCATGCAAAATACTTAACCAAAATCTTTTAAAGATCATTTCGGATCAGTGAGTATTAGAAGCGAGGTTGACATTTGGTTGTTTTGAGTACTCATGATTACTAGGGAAAAGTTAAAGAGTGTTAAAGGAGAGCTTGTAGAAGGAAATCGAAATTGGATCAAGAAAGGGGACATCTCAAAGTGAGAAGATGGCATCGGAATAAGGACTTTCTCAAAGCGAAAGAGAGTTTCAAGAACTTTCTTTGCCATGTCGAAGATGATGGTAAAAGTATTGTATGTTGATAACTTGGAAGAGAAGAGACCTGTTCAAGGGGAATATTCAAAGAAGACAAAAGTGAAGAAGGAGGGACCCTCCTTCACCTCCTTCATCTCCATCTTCTTCAATTACAAGTTCCAAATCCTACTTGGAAGAAAACATTCTCATAAACATAATCCTGATATACCATTACTTAAACTTGATGTAGGAAATTGAGTTGCAGGTATAATGGAAGTCAATGCTAGAGCTTGATAATTGGAGTGGTGAGGATGGAGGTATATTGCAGGTGTGCAACAAATCCATGATAAGGGCAACCAAGATCAAATTGTCGCTTTGTCTTGCAATACATAACCTCATATATGGTGAAAGGTAGAGTAAGTTGCAACATGGTACTCAACAAATTGGTAATGTATTTCCATCATGGAAAGATTTTATTTTTGCATAACCAGTTATATGCTTTGCGGTATAAGGAGAAGGTTTTAATTGAATGACAAAGTCTTAAATTAAAAAAAGAACTGTCAGTTCAAGAACCTACAGATGAATTTCGTGAGATGGATTTGATGTTAAATATTACATTACATACACAAGAAACTCTTATGAAGTATATAGGAGGTTTACACTTTATGGTATATCTGATGTTTATGTTTGGACCTACTTATAATTTTGATGATGTTTTTTTCCAAGCAACATATATTGAAGCGGGGAAAAAGCTGGAGTTGGTGTATGAGAATCATCTTCAAAGAAGACAAAGGGGAAGGGAATGGGAAAGCAAGCTTCGTGACAGTGAAGGAAGAAACTCTCTTGTAAGTTTTGCAAGAAAGAAGGGCGCGATGATGAATGTGAACATTGTTGTAATTGCACCAGAGGAGAAGAGGCGGAAGTGGTTCAAAGCTGAGGAAAGGGGAGGCAAAAGGATTGCGTCAACTGCCTAATCAATAGACTTGGGGTCAAATTTAGGTGATGAGACTAAAATAACATCAGTTGGTTTTTCAGGTAAAATATGTGATGGTTATGATTCAAGAAGTAAATTGTTTCATGTAAGGGTCATTATAAAACATACCAAAGATCTCGACACTTTGTTGAATAAGCCGATCTCAAACTGTAATTTCAAAAGAGATGTTTAAGCAATTACAAGTTAAGATTAAGATGCATCACAAACCCTATTCACTAAATTGGATAAGCAAAAAACACAAATTGCCCATAACAAAACAATGTGTCATAAAGTTTACAGAAATTACATCTAAGTTAATGTTGGATGATGTATTATGTGATGTGGTGTACAGCTAGAAGCATGTGGAATGGTCTTGGGTAGCCCTTGTTGCCGATGTAAAGCAATCTTCTTTGGGGAACAAAATCAATATCCACTTAACTAAAGAAGGGACAAAATATGTTGTGCATGCTCATCATTTCAAAGGGAATCAATCTCTTCTAACAATGGAAAAATTAAAGAGGCAACTTATACAAGCAATACACCTATAATTGTACCAAATGAAGTAGTTGATCTTAAGCAAGAAAGTAAAATGGTCACAGGATGTAGATCTAGCCATACTTTGATTCAAGATGAGTTTTAGTTGTGTAGACTTGTAAACAAGAACATACATGTTGGTTCATTTCAATCATCTTTCTGATATGGTTATCAATGCTAATGTTTTCTACATTGATGGTAATTAGGTTTTAGAAAGATGTAGACATTGCGAATAGCTAACTGTATAGTAATTTCCAATTATCCTTGGTTGTTTTGTAATTGATTATGATGCGACAGGTGCACAAGACAAATTTGATAGACAAAGGACAAGCGGGGAGGCCTATCCCACACTTGATGCAGTTAATATACTTTTGGAGCACCAAAAGTTCTAAGTGGGGAGGTGTGAGACAAATGGATCAAAAAAGGCCAAAAAATCAAAGTTCTATATTCGGAATGGAAACCAACACCATCGGCTGAATTAACTCTTTCGTCCCGGTCCAGAGCGGTATATTTGTTTTACGTGAATACATATGGCTAAGTTATTGTGATCGAAGTTTTTCCCAAATAGGCAAAAGTCAAACTGGTCAAAGTCAGGCGGTCAAGGTCATTACATCGGCGTGGCGGATGACATCAAAAGAATATGTCATGTTGATGTCATCATATTTTTATTCAGCAACACTAGGACATACCATGTGTACGTCCAGTTGACATTTTAAGGGTGGTTGGACATAAGAGTGACACATGGCCTTGTATGGAAGACCACAGTAGCATGCCCAAGATGAACCATTGAAACTTTTCAGATAAGGACACGTGGTCGTACGGTTCTGAGCTGGCAGAAAAGTGGCATCCTTTGGGCATGACATGTGGCAAGGATGCTAACTAGCAGGTGATTGGACCTATGAGTCAACAGTACAAACCAGTCACAACGTGACATGTGGCCTAATCACAGAGTGCCATGTGCTTTCTGAATTACACTAATAAGGGTCGGGTCAAAATTTGTTTAGCCTTCCGGGGGATCTACCTCCTGACCTCCCGGGCAAACAATAATCTAACCTCCATGCGTTAACCATTTGGGTGCATGTGTTACTTGTTTAAACAAATGACACATATTTTAATATTTGTTTGTGAAATCTTTGATTGGGGGATGAAGCTAGGTTGGCGGGGCTTCCTGCTTGACCAAGGCACAGAACCGAGGACCATTGTGCTAAGCAACAGAGCACCTTCCACGTGACCTGGAGTAGAGGACCAGGGGTTAAACCAACGGGTGTGGGTGCCATGTGGACTAGCGCTCGGCCATATGGCAACCATATGAACAAGAGCCAGAAGACCAGGGGTGCACGCAAATATTGATCCAGTTGTTTAGGAACACAATGAAATACTGATACACATAAGCAAAAGTCTGGTGAATAAGACTTGTTTCATTAATAACAAATGAGTGAAAAATGCTTATAGAGCGGAGAATGGAAATAAACTAGTTAGAGGCGATGGTAGCTTATCTTTGAGAAGAGATGTGGTGACTCTTGGCCTCTGTGCCGTTAGAATGAAGCGAAGGCCTATATAATGCCGAGAAACAATGGGAAACCCTAAACATCAAAACCTAACCCTAGAGGATGAAACAGGAATATAGGCCGTCGGGGTAGAATTGGTACATCAATTTCCAGGAGTCGTAGCACAACATACTATCCGTTTGGCATATGATACATTATTAGAAAGATCTATCCAAGGAATACACTATTGATATAGAATATTGAGACCGGAACTGACTAAAAATCCGGGAGCATTCATGCCCAAAAGCGTCGTTTAGGCCCTCAAAGCGACTCAGGAAGTTTAGGACCCGAAGAACTACTAAAATAGTAAATTGTGCTACAATTAAAGAGCTGAAAAGCTGAAAGAAACAATGGTGTGGGTCCAATTGGAATGAAGCGGTGTACCGGTATCCACTGGATCAAATATTTTTTGTTGGAAAAGTGGTTTTCAACATTATAATTCATGTTTTTTATGATTTCAAGACTGTTATAATGGGATTTTTGCCCTTTTTGAGTTACGAAGCCAGATTTGAAGCTAGATCTTGGGAGGAAGTTGGGATGTGACTAACTCAAAGTATATATATAAACCGGTATTTTCTGAGTCATGAGGGTTCGAGAACAAGAGAATGGTTTAAGTTTTGGAGAGTAAGCCATTGTTATGTTGGTGAAGCCAACAAGCTAGGGAAATTTGGAGGCCATTTTCGAGAGCTATCTCGACCTTTTAGGTGTTGCCAATTGTAACACCACCTATTTCCCCTAGTTTGTAAGTATAACTGGACTGGCCAAGGGCTATGGCAAGACTCATAAGTATGAATATGTGATGTAAATGGACACGCAGGAAGAGGTCAATAAATGAAACTCTTGAGTTTGATTTATTGAGCTAGCGAGGGGGGATGTGCGGAAAAGAGGCCGCGATGGTGGTGGAGGGCACTGGAAAGAGTGCTTCCACCAAGAATTAAATCTGCGTGTTGGACTCAGGAGAACCCATGACTCGCTATGCAAAATTAATACTAGAGCGGTAGGTTGATAGCTTGATGAGGGATGGGGAGGTGGGCAGAAAACATCAGTAGAGCCATGGGAATTTGACCGACACAAAATTAATCGTGCCACCATGGCTCTCGAGAGAGGATAAAGGCGTATAATGACGATTGATAAGGGGACGAGGAACTCTAGCGAGGAATTCTGCTTGAGTGGTGATGTGAGAGGAAGAGATTGTAACCGCCATCACAGGCAGCGTGACGGGGAACGAGTCTCAGACATCGATAGTCTCGGCTTCGAGGGTGGCCGTGGTAAATCCATTAGGAGTCCTTCGCCTATGGTTGAATTGAAGCTTGAGCACCCCTCTCGGTAGTTGCACTTACTTCTGGTGTTATTTACGATAAGTGTTTTGCTCATATTGCATTTTTGAAATTTATATGTTGTCATATATGTTTATGGGCTTGTGGAATTGTAAATGTTTTTGTGAAAGAAGATATGCATTAGTAATTGTGTAAGGAATTGAATATTAGCTCATAGAGCCATGAAATAGTAAATGATTTGACGTAGGAAGTGTCCGTAGCGTATAATATTAATAAGTTGATATATACTTATCCGCGAGGAGGAATCCATGCATGACTTACGTCGATAAATGAATCTAGTCATGCTTAGATTGAGCTAAGTTAAGATCCCAGCCCGTCCTCGGGAAGCTATTTCCCCTTACCCTTCTCTAGGAAATCCCTGGGATAGATCTATTGTAGAGACTCCCCCGTGTAGAAGGGATACATAGCCATTCTCGAGAAGGCCTTTAGGGAGGAAGAAATGTGATCCGGGATCTTCCGAGAGAAAGATTCAATAAAATCCGTCGTAGATTAGATCTAAGAAGTTCGCGGGGTTTAAGCGGTGTGCATAGGAGAGTCGGGAAGAGTCATCGAATCGATTCATCGGGGTTTGTCCGTCGAGAAGTCGAACCTTGTAGTTCTCAATCGAGAAACGTATCCCTAGCCCGTTGATTTGAGACCGCGTGTCGGCGGTCTGGGAGAATAGAATTTCTATCGGAGAAATTTAAGAAGTACGAACGTTGCAATAGGAAATGTCGCGATCCAGTGATTTCCGATAGAATCTGAGCCATTCAAAGCAGCCGAGGGGCACGTGGCGGAAGGATCGAAAAGTCGGAGATCAGAGTCAGGTTCGAGGAGACAAGAACTTCGTGCATGTTGAAATCGCGAAACGTTTCCAAGCCGGATACAGGCCAGGTCGTCGGCGTGGGCGCGTGGCGAGAGATCACCGGAGAGTCGAAAATTGAATATCGAGTTTCAGTGCGTGCAACTCGTTACCGCAGTGGAATCGCGATACGATTTTCCGATACGTCGAGATCCAAATTTATTGGAGACCCAATTGCCAACCATCGAGAACCATCGGCGTTTGGTCCCATCCGGAAGAATCAAAAATTAGAGGAACATAAAACGCATTTGGTATTAAACCGAAACAATGAAGATTGTCGGGACCGTCCATCATTCGATGGATGCGTGTCCGTGGATCTAGAATATTCGGGGTTCGGCATATCGGGGTTTCGAAGGGTAATCAGGACCATCCATCATTCGATGGACGCGTGTCCGTGGATCTAGAATAGTCGGGGTTCGGCATATCGGAGTTTTCGAATACATAGAACTCTTGCCACACGGAATCGCGATCCATGATTTACCGACAAGATCGGGACCGTCAGTTCAGTGGACACGTGGTAGAGATCTACAACGTCGGAGGAAGTCCCGACCAAGAGTCAAATCCATCGGAGTTTGTGATCCCTCGGGAAATCGGGAATCCAGGGGACATGATGTATAGGCACTTTGAATTCGCGATCTGCGAAACCCCGATGAGTGGGGGCCAGCTGTCAGCACAGCAGCGGAGAAGGACGAAGCTGTAAGGAGTACGCATGTCAAGCATCCAGAGAGAATTGGGAATCGGGATATTGCGGGTTCCGTGGAATTGTGTCTTGTGACATTGGAAAACCTCGTAACCCCGACGGGGATAGGGTAGTGGTCACGAAGTTGGTCACGTGGACCAGAGGCTAAGGCAGTGGGGCTAGCGTGATCAAAAAGGCGCGTCGCGAATCGGGAAATCGCGAGTCCCGGGGATATGTGTTTTGTGTCATCGCAAATACCGAAATCCCAATGGAAGGTTATACGGCGGTGGTCGTATGGTAAGTGGTCACATGGACCATTGTATAGCCAAGGGGGCTAGCCAGTGTAAAGGTGCGTCGAGAGTCCAGGGGACTTGTGCATCCTAAATTTGAGAGACGCCAAACCTCGACAGGATTTAAGGCTGTGGTCTAGTGAAGGTGGTGGTCGTATTAACCAGGACTTAGCCCGGAGAGCCTTTATGCTAGGAGCACATTGGGGATTGGAAGATCGGGAGTTCCAGGTACATGTGCACCCCGGCACCGCAAACTCCGAAACCCCGATGAGAAGTCGTCACTATGGTCATATAGGAACCGGTCATGTGGACCAAAGGCTTAGTATAGTGGGGGCTGAGGCAACCAAGGAGGGAATCGGAGGATCGGAGATCCTGAGAACCTAAGTTCTAAACATTTCAAACCCGCGAAGTCCGAAACTCCGATAGGAGTAGCCTCGAAAGGATGTAAGACCATGGTCGTAGAGGCAGTGGACCACGGGCTTAGCCTGGGGAGCTAATGTGTAAGGGGCGCGTCGGAGTTTGGAGGATCGCGAGTCTTGGGGGTGAATGAATTTTTGACATTAGAAACCCCGAATCCCGATATCGAACCAGGGATTGGCATTTCGCTAATGCAGGTTTCTGGAGATTTCTCATTTGTGGGAGATTAACCCCAAAAATTTTAAATTATGATAGTGGGTGTGTTACACCAATTGTGTTGGATTCTCAAGGTCGAGCATAACACAACCAGACTAGTATGTAATCCAATTGATGTACTTTTGATGTAATTTTGAAGCATTGAAGGTTAATAAGAAAGCCTCCCCCACCAAGACAAAGGCCCAGAGACGTAGGAAATTTTGCCAAACTATGTTAACAAGTTTTGGCGTTATGGTTTGTTGTTCTTAATGTTCATTTTTTGTTCTGCATTCTTTATGATGGCTGCAACATTTTTTCATTAAATCTTCTTCTTCTCTTCAATTCATAAATGGTAAATCAACTCATGCAAAATACTTAACCAAGTCATTTAAAATATCATTTCGGATCAAGTAGTTGTTTCATTTTTTAATAAGCTTGATAGGGGAAAAGAACTATGCTCATAACCTTTGGGATCGATTCCCAGATCTCTGTTTCATTTTTTAACGAACTTGACATAGAAACGAGAACTTTTCTTAACAGATGCCCTTTCAAATCTTTTTAACAAGTGTGAAAGGAAGCAAGTTCATTGGACGATCTTTTCATATTTATAGAGTCTAAAAGGATCTTAAAGGAAACTCCAAAGAGTTCCTTTTTTCGTATAAGTTTACGAGTCCAAAAAGGAGATAAAAGTATACTGAGTAACATATTCTCATTTAATAACGAGCACGAGAAAGAACAAAGACCGAGCTCGGTAACCTATTCACATGCATTTACGAGCACGAGAAAGAACAAAGACTAAGCTCGGGATTGGTTTCATTTTTACACAAGCTTGAAACAAAGTAAAACTATGCTTGTAACTTCCCAACGTAATTTCCAAAGGTTTCGAAGGATGCCCAAGGGTGGTTGGTACTTTGCCCCCAACTTGAGAAGCTAGTGGCTTAACTCTAAGATGATGTCTAGAGGCTGGAATCTATGTAAATGGCCAAGGAAAATCACAATAAAGATGATATACCAGCTTTATGGGAAAGGGAAAATATAATTGTATTAATAAATCAAAAAGCAACTTACAACGTGTTGGGTTGTTATAGTCTTTGCAGTGAAAGTCTAGTCGAGGTGAATCGACTGGCGATCGAAGTCGAGGTTGATCGACAGCAAGTCAAAGTCGAGGTAGATCGAGAGGAAGTCGATTGGGGAAAGTTGAAGTCGAAGATATTGATGACAAGTCAACCAAAAAGAGGTCGAAGTGCAAGTGTGAGACGACCAACTAGAGACCGAATGAAGGTCGACTGGTAAAACCGACTTACAGTTGAATGTAACAAAATCCCTAGATTTGCGGGATTTGTAGCCATGGATATGCATGGATCTGTAACCGCTTTTGGGCGCCAATATTTAGGGTTTTGCATGTTGTAAATCCTATAAAGAGGGGCATTGTAAGGCTATAACGACTATTGTTGTAAGGTGATCATAGAATGCACTTTTGCAGGTTAATGCATGGGTAAGTGTAGTTTGTTGGTCATGCATATGTAAGTCAAATTCGATTAGGGTTGATATTGCCTATGCAAGAGGGTATGATGTCGATTGTGTCTTAGGTGTGGACCAAGGTTAGACATGTAACCTTTTATTCTGAATGAATAAGACAACAAGAGAGCAAAATGCTCAAAGGAATGTTGGTTTTCCTGGTCAAGGGTTTCTTGGGTAAAATCTTGGTGTACTATGTGATTGCTTGTGTCATTAGCTTGCTTGATTAAATTCTTCTTCTCTTCTGCTAGGATTAGTGTGGAAGTGCCATGTATTTCCTGACATGTGGTATCAGATCTTAGGTCTGCCCTGACAAGTGAGTTATCAAAGCAGTGTAATGCTTTGTCGAGTATATTAGATATTGATTTGCCAATATTGAATATGAGAACTAAACCCTAGGTACAATAAGAGTCGCAAGTCATAAATTGTTTTAAAGATCGTGGTAAATAATGGCGAGCAGTTCCAAAACATAGATAGAAAGGTTCAATGGCTAGAATTTTGAGTTTTGGAAGCTTAAAATGGAAGATCTTCGTGTAGATCTAGAACAATGGACGATGGTTTGTCCAGGTACTTAGCTGACAGACATGTCAATGGAAGAATGCGAGAAGCTCGAAAGAAAAGCAAGAATCACAATATGACTTTGTCTTGCATATTTGGTGTTGTTGAATGTCTCGAGTGAAGATTTGGGTAAGAAATTGTGGGAAACGTTGGGACACTTATACCAGTTGAAATCTCTGCTAAGTAAGTTGTTTCTCAGAAAGAAAATGTATCTTCTAAGGATGAGTGATGGCAGTTCGGTGAGTGAGCATTTAAATGCATTTAACACCATCTTAAGCCAGTTATCGTCTATGGATATAAAGATCACCGATGAGGAGAAATGTATCAGGGTATTATGTTCTTTTCCAGAATCTTGGGATAGCTGAGTTGTGGCTATTGGGAGTAATAAAACCACACTAGTGCTGGAGGACGTGGTTGTTTCTCTACTTTCGGAAGAAACGAGACGAAAAAAAATGAAAAGATCGACCAAAAATGCTCTGGTAGTGAGCGGTCGATCGATATATAGAAATAAAGGCAGATTCTCTAGTAGAAAGTTCAAGTCGAAGGGTATATATAAATCCCCGGTTCAGTCGACGCGAAGATGCTAGAAATGTAGTAAAGTTGAGAATTAGAAAAAGGATTATAAGTCGAAGGCAACAAAAGGCAGTGTTGGATCTAACGAGAAGCAATCGACTGAGAGAAAGACGACCTCATAGAAGGGAGGTGATGTGTACTTGGCATCGACTAGTACACAATCAGATCAAGATGTTTGGTTGATCGACTTAGGAGCATCCTATCATATGACACCACATAAAGAATGGTTCTGTGAATATGAAAATATGATGGGGGTGATGTGTTCTTAGGGGACGATTCGACAACCAAAATTCTCGAACGGGGAAGAGTCTGACTGACACTGCAAGGTGGGAGGAAAAGAACCCTTCAAGGTGTGCTACACATTCCGGGTTTTGCAAGAAACTTGATATCTGTCAGTAAGATAAGTGATGCAATTGTGCATACTCTGTTTCAGAATGATTCATGCAAGATGGTCAGAGGTGTGATGGTCTTAATGAAAGGAGTTCGGATTGGTACCTTGTACAAGCTATTAGGGAATGTCGACTCGACTGGATGCAACAACATCGTTGCCCCTGGAATCGATTCAACTCGATGTCGACACAACTCAACTCGACTTGAGCCAAGTCGATTCAAACCGACTCGACAAGACATGATGAATTCGACCTGACCAGGTTATGGTACAAGAGGTTGGGACACATTGGAGAAAAAGGATTTCGAGCTATGCAAAGCAAAGGTATGGTCGAAGGTTTTTCTGAATGTGGTTTAGAAGTCGACTTTTGTGAACATTGCATATATGGGAAACAAAGTCGAGTGAGGTTTCCATCTGGAGCGACAAGGGAAAATGGGATTCTAGAACTGGTGCATAGTGATGTGTTTGGCCCGGTTACAGTGCCTTCACTTGGTAGATCTATATATTATGTCTCCTTCATAGATGATTTTCCAGGAAGACATGGATATATTTCCTAAGGAAGAAATCAGAGGTTTTTGAAAGATTTAAGGAGTTTAAATCTCTTTTGGAAAACCAAACAGAGAAGAGGATTAAAGTGATGAGAACTGACAATGGTGGTGAATTTTGTGGAAAGGAATTTGATTAGTTTGGTAAGCAGTGTGGCATAGCATGCCAAAATACCACACCATATACCCCACAACAAAATGGAGTTGTTGAGAGAATGAACAAAACGTTGATGGATAAGGCAAGGAGCATGCTCAGTGGTGTTGGGCTCGCACAAGAATACTGGGAGGAGGCAGTCAAGACTGCAAGATATCTGGTGAATATGTCTCCTTCATCAACGCTAGTCGACACGACTCCAAACGAGGTATGGTTGGGTAAGAAGCCTTCGGTGGCACATATCAAAGTATTTGGTTGTGATGCATTTCTGCATGTTCCCAAGAAAAGGAGGAGCAAGCTATAAAAGAAGGCAGTCAAATATATTTCCATTGGATACAAAGAATGGATGATAGGATATAAGCTCTGGGATCTTGCATCAAGGAGAACAAAGTATAGTGGAGATGTGGTCTTGAGAGAAAATGGAGGTAAATCCGATGCCGAGGAAGTTGTTCGGACCGAGAATAATACTGATACAGTGTGGTTTGAACTGATGAATGAAGAAGATCATTCAGATGAGTCGACTGAACCTGAGGAAGAGGTGGAGCAATTTACTCCAATGATAAGGAGGTAAAAAAGAATAATAAAACTAGTTGAAAGGTATAGTCCGCCCGACTTACATTCCACATTTGTATTAACTTCCATAGATAATGAGCCCAAGTCGGTTGGTGAGGCACTAGTCGACTCGACAGAGGGTAAACTATGGAAGGATGCCATGGTCGAAGAGATTGAATCCTTGTACACGAATGAGACATGGGATTTAGTCAAGTTACCTAGTGGAAGGAAGCCCATTGATAGAAAGTGGGTGTTCAAGAAGAAGATGAATGTCGCAGGTCAAGTCGAGAAGTTCAAAGCTCGATTAGTAGCAAAAGGAAATTCTCAAGTTAAGGAAGTTGATTTCGGTGAGATTTTTTCCCCTCTTGCAGAAATAACTTCCATTAGAGTACTAATGTCTCTGGTTTCAACATTCGATCTGGATATAGAACATATGGATGTGAAGAAAACGTTCATACATGGGGACTTGGAAGAATAAATCTACATGAAACAGTATGAAGGATTTGTAATAAAGGAGAAGCAAAAGTTGGTGTGCAAACTCAAAATATCCCTTTATGATCTAAAGCAATCGCCAAAGTTGTGGTACATAAGTTTAACACTTACATCCTTAGTTTGGGATTTGTGAGAAGTAAAGTTGATCATTGCATATATTCCAAGGATGAAGGTGGGCGTTTAAAATATGTATCTTTGTATGTCGATGAGATGTTGTTGATTGGAAACAACATGGACACAATAAAGGAGATGAAGAAGCAACTATGCTCCAAGTTTGACATGAAGGATCTCAGTGCATATAACTTCATTATGGCAATGGAGATTAAGAGAGATTGAGCTGCTAGAAAGCTCTGGTTGAATCAGACGAAGTATATTAAAACAATTATGAAACAATTCAACATCCAGGATTGCAAACCGGTGAAGGTGCCAATTCCAGTGGGAGCAAGGCTTATTGTTGAACAATGTCCAAACACACAGGAATAAATAGAGGACATGGCACATATTCCCTATGCAAGAGTGGTTGATAGTCCAATGTATGCGATGGTGTGCACTCGACCAGACATTGCCCATGCACTGGGAATGTTGAGCAGGTTACGTCGACACCTAGAAAGTAGCATTGGAGAACTGTCAAGAGAGTATTTAGGTATTAATGTGGCGCGGAAGACTATGATATATACTACAAAGGAAGGCCTGGAGGTGACAGTGGTAAATTAGATGTACATGGCTTTGTCGATGTCGACTGGGTTGGAGATCTGGATGGACGAAGGCCGACCAATGGATATGTCTTCAAGATATTTAGTGGAGAAATAAGCTAGATGAGTAAGCGACAAATGGTCGTAGCCTTGTCGACAACAAAAGATGAATACATGGTGGCCACTCATGGAAGCAAAAAAGCGGTATGGCTTCAAAGTTTATGTTCAGGAATTGGGTTTGAGCAGAGAGCGATGAAGGTAAGTTGCGACAGTCAAAGCACAATATTTATGGCAAAGAACCCTGCTTATCATTCAAAGACTAAGCACATTGATGTGCAATACCATTTCGTAAGAGACATGGTGGAAAGTAACAAGGTGCTACTGCAGAAAGTAGACATGTTGGAAAACATAATAGACTCGTTGACCAACTATGTGAGTGTTGTGAAGTTCTCTTGGTGCAGAGAGGCAATGGGAATCGTTGCCCTGGGTTTGTGAGCAAAAGTTCAGTAATCTCATGTTTTAGTAAAGAAGACATCAAGTGGGAGAATGTTGGGTTGTTATATTCTTTGCAGTGAAATTATAGTCAAGGTGAATTGACTGACAGTCGAAGTCGAGGTGGATTGATAGCAGGTCGAAGTCGATGTAGATCGACAACAAGTTGAAGGTCGAGGAAGTCGATCAGGTAAAGTCAAAGTCAAAGATATCGACGACAAGTCAACCAACAAGAGGTCTAAGTGCGGGCATGAGACGACTGACTAGAGACCGAATGAAGGTCGACTGTTAGTCGATTAGTAAACCTGACTTAGAGTCGATTATAAAAGAATCTCGAGATTTGCGAGATTTGTAGCCAAAGATATGCATGGATCTGTAACCACTTTTGGGCACCAATATTTAGAGTTTTTCCTGTTGTAAATCTTATAAAGAGGCATGTTGTAAAGCCGTAAAGGTTGTTGTTGTAAGGTGATCATATAATTCACTTTTGCACGTTAATGCATGTGTAAGTGTAGGTTGTTTGTCATGCATATGTAAGTTGAATAAGCTACAAGGTTGTTCTTGCCTATGCAAGAGGGTATGATGTCAATTGTGTCTTAGGTGTGGACCAAGGTTAAACATGTACCCTTTTATTCTGAATGAATAAGATAACAAGAGAGCAAAACTCTCAAAGGAATGTTGGCTTTCCCGGTCAAGGGTTTCTAGGGTAAAATCTCGGTGTATTGTGTGATTGCTTGTGTCATTTTCTTTCTT
>SNQJ01S0118081.1:46496-74084 GCA_010110895.2 Picea sitchensis
AAATAGAGGACATGGCACATATTCCCTATGCAAGAGTGGTTGATAGTCCAATGTATGCGATGGTGTGCACTCGACCAGACATTGCCCATGCACTGGGAATGTTGAGCAGGTTACGTCGACACCTAGAAAGTAGCATTGGAGAACTGTCAAGAGAGTATTTAGGTATTAATGTGGCGCGGAAGACTATGATATATACTACAAAGGAAGGCCTGGAGGTGACAGTGGTAAATTAGATGTACATGGCTTTGTCGATGTCGACTGGGTTGGAGATCTGGATGGACGAAGGCCGACCAATGGATATGTCTTCAAGATATTTAGTGGAGAAATAAGCTAGATGAGTAAGCGACAAATGGTCGTAGCCTTGTCGACAACAAAAGATGAATACATGGTGGCCACTCATGGAAGCAAAAAAGCGGTATGGCTTCAAAGTTTATGTTCAGGAATTGGGTTTGAGCAGAGAGCGATGAAGGTAAGTTGCGACAGTCAAAGCACAATATTTATGGCAAAGAACCCTGCTTATCATTCAAAGACTAAGCACATTGATGTGCAATACCATTTCGTAAGAGACATGGTGGAAAGTAACAAGGTGCTACTGCAGAAAGTAGACATGTTGGAAAACATAATAGACTCGTTGACCAACTATGTGAGTGTTGTGAAGTTCTCTTGGTGCAGAGAGGCAATGGGAATCGTTGCCCTGGGTTTGTGAGCAAAAGTTCAGTAATCTCATGTTTTAGTAAAGAAGACATCAAGTGGGAGAATGTTGGGTTGTTATATTCTTTGCAGTGAAATTATAGTCAAGGTGAATTGACTGACAGTCGAAGTCGAGGTGGATTGATAGCAGGTCGAAGTCGATGTAGATCGACAACAAGTTGAAGGTCGAGGAAGTCGATCAGGTAAAGTCAAAGTCAAAGATATCGACGACAAGTCAACCAACAAGAGGTCTAAGTGCGGGCATGAGACGACTGACTAGAGACCGAATGAAGGTCGACTGTTAGTCGATTAGTAAACCTGACTTAGAGTCGATTATAAAAGAATCTCGAGATTTGCGAGATTTGTAGCCAAAGATATGCATGGATCTGTAACCACTTTTGGGCACCAATATTTAGAGTTTTTCCTGTTGTAAATCTTATAAAGAGGCATGTTGTAAAGCCGTAAAGGTTGTTGTTGTAAGGTGATCATATAATTCACTTTTGCACGTTAATGCATGTGTAAGTGTAGGTTGTTTGTCATGCATATGTAAGTTGAATAAGCTACAAGGTTGTTCTTGCCTATGCAAGAGGGTATGATGTCAATTGTGTCTTAGGTGTGGACCAAGGTTAAACATGTACCCTTTTATTCTGAATGAATAAGATAACAAGAGAGCAAAACTCTCAAAGGAATGTTGGCTTTCCCGGTCAAGGGTTTCTAGGGTAAAATCTCGGTGTATTGTGTGATTGCTTGTGTCATTTTCTTTCTTGATTAATTTCTTCTTCTCTTCTGCTAGGATTAGTGTGGAAGTGCCCTGCATTTCCTCCATAAGTAGCCTCCATAAGTTCCATCTGGTCCAGGTGGATATTGGTGGCCACCCACCTGTTCCAAATTCCACTTGGCTCTTCTTGACAGTTTTCATTTTTGGACGTTTCTCTGTAATGGTGACATCTCTTTGTAATTGTTGGGTCTACACTTTTGGGGTTGTCTTGAATCCCTACACAACATCCAGGTGGATATTGGTGCCCTCCCATCCATTCCAACTAGCTTATTTTGGTAGTTTTCATGTTAGTACATTTTTATGTACTTTTGGGGCCATTTTGAGGCCCTAAAAAACGTTTTTTTTTTGTGTGCTTGCCACAATCAAACTAAAGAAAAAGTCGAATTTTGAAGGCATAATGTGTATTTCTTGAAAATACCTTTCCAACGGGCTATCACATGCCTAAAACAGAGATCATATTTAAAAGTTACGACCACGGGAAGTTGATGTACTAACTTACCCCAACGAGGCCCACATGACTTTTGGCGCTTCATCTCCTAGGGTTAGGTTTTTGGATGTCTAGGGTTTCGGCATTCATGTTTATTATAAAAAGGCCATCGAAGCCTCATTGTAATCATCTTCTTGCGAATGAGCGTAGTCGTCACATCTCTTCTTAGAGAAAAGCTGCCACCATTCTAGCGAGTTCATTCACTCTGTATTTTTACGATCTATGTACGTTTCTTTCATTAATATAAATCATGTACTGTTGTATTTCTTTGTTTCTGGAAATATTTGTCTGTATTTTATTGTAATATCTCTGCTTTCATTTTGTTTCGAAAATAATCTGGATCAGTGGTATCAGAGTAGGTATCTCTTGATCGTTTTCCAGTGCATGTCCCTGACGAGGTTCGAGTATATCAAGTTGGGTCTCCAGCTTGTCTCTCTTCGGGAAAATTACTTTTGCACGCACAAGAAACCTTCGATGGCAGCATAAAAGAAAAATGACAGAACAAAATATTCTATTATCCTGTTGCTTGAACAAGCTCTCGCGATAGAGGGACAAAATGATGGAGAACTTTGCCCACATCCTTCAACGCCTATCGATAGCAACAAGCGCATCTTCATCAAACGACCACTTTGGAGGAACCTCTCCCTTCAAGATATAAGTTAATTTTGATATTCTTGTATTTGAAGGTCAGATAGATGCAGATGCCTTAGAAAAATGGTTGAATCTGCTAAAATGTTATTTCTCTGTTCACAATTTTTTCGACACGGAAAAGATCACCTTCGCACTCCTCAAGGCTCTCCCCCATGTGAAACATTGTTGGGAAATTTATTGGGAGAAAAGTTCCACAGAGGAATCTGGAATATATGGGGCCAAGCCCACTTGGGATTTTTTTTGTGGATGCGGTCAAGGTACAATACTACCCTGTTAATAA
Source organism: Picea sitchensis (assembly GCA_010110895.2). NCBI lineage: Eukaryota > Viridiplantae > Streptophyta > Pinopsida > Pinales > Pinaceae > Picea > Picea sitchensis. The sequence continues at coordinate 49,383 of SNQJ01S0118081.1, forward strand.
CTATGAAGACCATTACATGAGATGGACCACATTGCGACAAGAGAAGAGCCTAACAGTGTCAGAGTTCACAAATACTTTCCATACCTTGTGCACTAAGCTGGGTATCAAAGACTCTGAGAAACATCTAGTTCTGAAATACAGTGGGGCTTTGCATAGGTACATCCAAACCGAAATGGATTTCCTAAACATCTCATCATTGGGAGTTGCCTATCGATATGCTGTCAAAATCGAGCAAAAATTTAGGCACTAGAACAAATGGGAGTCCGGGTCTGCAAATTCACAACAACCAAAGCATGGTGAAGATGACCCTAAAGAGCAACCTCCAGACAACCAACCCAAAACATATGACAAGAAGGGTAAGGGAAAGACGAAGAACAACACTAGGAAGTGGTGCAACTTCCACAAAAGCCCATGGTACAACACCGATGAATGTCACTCGAAATAGTCATTGGTGGTTGAGGTCAAAGACAAGGAGCCAAACCCTGATTCAGACTCTAATCCATAAAATATTGAAAACAAACATATCGTCGATGCATACCCAACTGCTACTGTCGCGACCACAACAATTCAACCAAATGAACCAGTAGATCCTGAAGAGGGGGAGCATCTCTTCCATTCACAGATGTGGGTGAAAGGGACCCCATTGCATTTCATTGTTGATAGTGGAAGCCAGAAGAACCTCGTCTTAGCTGAGGTCCTCAAACAGTTGGGGTTTTTTACTACACCACACCCGTAGCCTTACAACATTGGATGGCTTCGCCAGGGATGAGATCTTTGTGTCAACCAACAATGTTGCTTGTCCTATGGCATCCATCCCTTCAAGGATGAGGTAGTGTATGATGTTGCCCCTCTTTATGTTTGTGATGTTGTTTTGGGCCAACCATATATGTGGAAACGTCATGTTGTTTACGAGTCTCGACCCCATAGTGTCATTATTACTCCAGGGGGTCAGCTCTACAGGATAACAGAGGTAGTTCCGACTATTATTCAACCAAAATAGTGCCGCATGGTAATCTCTCATATTGATAAATTCAACCTCTTCACAATTTGTTCAAAGGATGAACAAAAGGCCACTGCAACCACTGAAGCCTCAAAACCCTCTATCCATCAGAAGTAGATTGCAGAAGGGAAAGAAGATATTTCTTCTTCACCTACAATGGTGCCTACACAATGCCCCGTCAAGCCAAGATACAAAAGGTTGATGAAACAGATTCAACCGTGCCAACAACAGGTTAGTCACAGCCTTCCACAAACCAAGCAACATAACTTCTCCAGCAAGGAAAGCAACTCACCAAGATTCATATTCAGCAAATGCTTTCCCCTATTCCCCGAGAACTCAACACAATGGAGACCATTGCTTCCTAACGGGGGAGGACTAATCCAGGTTGACATTGGTGGCCACCCACATGTTCCAAATTCCACTTGGCTCATCTTGATAGTTTTCATTTTAGCACGTTTCTTTGTAATGTTGACATCTCTTTGTAATTGTGGGTTATGCACATTCATGGTTTTCTTGAAGCCCTACACAACATCCAGGTGGATATTGGTGGCCGCTCACATATTCCAACTGGCTTATTTTGATAATTTTCATGTCAGTACATATTTTTGTACTTTCGAGGCCATTTTGAGGCCCTAAACAATGTTTTTTTGGGCTTGCCACAATCAAATTAATGACAAAGTTAAAGTTTGATGACATAATGTGTAGTTCGCGAAACGACCTTTCCAACAGGCTATCACACGCCTAAAACGAAGATTGTATGCAAAAGTTACGACCCTGAGAAGTTGATGTACTAAATTACCCCAATGGGGCCCACATGACTATTGACACTTCATCTCCTAGGGTTAGGTTTTTGGATGTCTAGGGTTTTGGCATTCATGTTTATTGTAAAAAGGCCTTCAAAGCCTCATTGTAATCATCTTCTTGCGAATGAGCATAGCCGTCACATCTCTTCTCAGAGATAAGCTGCCACCATTCTAGCGAGTTCATTCACTCTGTATTTTTATGGTCTTTGTACATTTCTTTCATTAATAGAAATCATGTATTGTTGTATTTCTTTGTTTCTGGCAATATTTGTGTGTATTTCATTGTAATATCTCTGCTTTCATTTCATTTCGAAAATAATACGGATCACCATCACCGTATCTTGAACACTTTAGCTAAAATCCCATAGGACAAAAATGAAGTTCACAAACTCTCAATTACAAACCAGGAGCTATTCTCAATTCATCATTATTTTATTACTCATCACTTATTAGTCTTTCCCTTTAGAAGATTCCTCCATTTATAGATTGGAAAGGAAGCCACGAGGAGGTTGGGATCTCACTAAATTAGGAGAGACGTGTGAGATCCAAATTGATCGACAAACAACTCATCATCGAAGCTTCTCTCCTAGAAGCTTCGAGAATTTCTTCTTGTTTCCCACATACAAAGGTTGTCACACCCTTAAACCTCAACAATAAGTGACATTGTCGCACCTTCCAATGATGCATCATGCGACAAGTGAAGTTGTTGCACCCTGCTAGAAAGTAACAAGAAACAATCTTGTAATTTAGGGATTTTTAGAGTTAATCCTTCCTAAGAAAACTTTATCTCAATTTTATTCCAAAGTTCTATGCCTCAGATGTTAGAGAATAGGCAGTATCACTTGTTGTGACAAAATGTTGTATAAGAACGGTGCTACACTCTTGCGGACATGAGACCTCTGGATGGCCCCAACTCTACGAGCGAGATCATGACTTCACCACTACCTACCAAATGTTGGGCACATACACACTTGTCAGTGATTTTCATCTCCATATGTGCCATCTCTATGTTCCATCAAGTGAGAGAAGCTACTTTGGGAAGCTCACTACAATAAGGTGGCAGGACACTTCGACGTAGAAAAGACAGTGGTAGTGTTGCAGCAACATTTCGATTGGTTGAAACTCCGAAAGGATGTCAGCAAGTATATCAGGTCATGCATGGTCTGCGCCATTGCCAAACCGACCATTAAGAAACAAGGCATGTACACCCCTCTGCCTACTCTTGAAAGACCCTGGGAATCCATCTCGATGGATTACAGGTCGGGCCATCCTTCAACCAAATAGGGAAACCACTGTGTTTTAGTGGTTGTTAATCGATTTTCCAAGATGGGGATTTTGGTTACCTGCAAGAAGAGCATCACAACAGAGGCCACTGCCAAGCTGTTCTTCGAACAAGTGTGGGTACATTTTGGGATACCACTAACCATCGTCTCTGATCAGGACAACAGATTCCTCAACACATTATGGTCGAGCCTCTAGTCACAGGTAGAAACCAAGCTCACCAAGTCCATGACCGTCCACCCCTAAACGGATGGCCAAACCAAGGTCGTCAACAGGATGAGCGTGCATATCTTGTGCGTGTACAATTCCAAGTATTCGTGCACATGGGATGAGAGTTTTTCCTATATTCAAAACAGTTACAACAGATACATACATAACTCAACCGACCACAACCCCTTTTAGGTGGGGTTGGGATTTCAACCATTAGCTCCCATGGATGTTGCACTACCCCTTGCGTCCACACAGGGAGAATCATCCCATGTGCAAACCGAAGCCAACAAACCCACCCGATTCATTGAACGAATCCAACACATCCACCAACAATTTCAGGATATTTTGCACAAGTCCAATTCCAAGTACAAGCAGTGTCATGATCAACACCATGTACCACACAACTTTCAGGTGGGAGATAAAGTTTGGTTGCACTTGCAGAAAGAATGCCTTACAAGACCCCATCAAAAGCTTCGTCCACTCCACTATGGACCTTACACCATCACCAAGATTGTGAGTGACAATGCGTTTGAGATTAATATTTGCCCTTTCCTTGGCTTGCACCCAATGTTCAATGTGGACCTCCTTCGGCCATACTTTCCACCCTTATTGGACACCTCAGAGATAGCAGAATAGTTGACACCGACAGATCTCAACCCTGACTGCATGAAACAAGTATCCACTGATCAGATCGTGGACACACAAGTTAAGGGCACTATCCAATAGAATCTTCAGCTTTATCATTTTGTCAAAGCGGGGCAACTCTCGCACCAAGGCAGGTGGCTCACCCGGGGCCAAATTCAGCAGAAGTTTCCTCATCTGATGGGGGAACTCAACGCAATGGAGACTACTGCTTCCTAAGGAGGGAGGATTGATCCAAGTGGATATTGATGACCACCCATCTCTTCTAGCTAGCTCACATACAACTTTCATTTTGGCAGTTACAATTTTTATCTTAGCATTTTTTTTTCTAACTTTTCGAGTTTTGAACTTCTGGGGCCATTTTGAGGCCCTAAACAATGTTTTTTGGGCCTGCCACAATCACATTACTTACAAAAACAAGATGTAATGGCGTAAGGTGTAGGCCTCATATAGACCTTCCCAACGGGATATCGTGTGCCTAAAACGGATATCATATGCAAAAGTTACGACCCCGGGAAGTTGATGTACCAACTTACCCTATAAAGGCCCACATGACTTTTGGTGCTTCATCTCCTAGGGTTAGGTTTTTGGCTGTCTAGGGATTTATGTTTACTTCTTGATGCTAAAAAGGCTTGGAGGCCTCATTGTAATGTGCGTAGCCACCACATCTCTTCTCAAAGATTAGCTACCACCATTTGAGCAAGATTGTTTTCATTCTGCATTTTACAGTTTCAATAGATTTCTTATTTAATAGAAGTTAAGTTCCACTGTATCTTTGTTACTATTCTTTGTATATCTATGTTAATGTTATAGATCCATGTTTCATTTTTTTCCGCTCATAAATCTGAATCACTAACATAGGGAGCTAATATTTTTCCAATGCACTCTAATCCTAACCCTGCAAGTGATTATTGGTATCAAAGATCTTAAATTTTTCCACTTGTTTGTTGACTGACTCTTATCTGAAGGAACCCAACTCTGAGCCATACTCAACCTTAAGATAAATAATCATCTGTCGAAACATGTTGCGGGACATCGACCCTTTTCCCTTCAAGAAATTGCTTCTCAAAATGTACAGATAAACAATAGTAATCTATATTCTGACAGAACGTTTTTGATAGCATTATCGAAAAGTGTTTTGGAAAAATCGTGACTATCAAAAAACCTTTTCAATATGATGAGATTATATACAGAAAAAAACTCTAGAAAACCTAACGAACACACTAAAGGTTCCTCCACTGATGCTGGCAACTGGGCCGAGGCTATCCTAGCCATGCTAGACCTCCTGCAAACCCCATGGCACTGTCCATGACTCTTTATAAGACCTCACAAATCTACCAACCAACCAGATCTGCTAATAAAGTGGGGATCGACCCCTCAAAAGACTCCAATCTGCCACCTCTAAGCCTACAATCTTCCCCAAACTCTCGTTGTGCTACTCAATGACTAGACAGTCTTCCCCAAACTCTCGTTGTGCTGCCAAATGACCAAACAGTCTTCCCCAAACTCTCGTTGTGTTGCCAAATGACCCGATTGGCCCTTACAAGGGCTCCACGTCTCTTCTACTCTCTCTGATATGCAATGTTGAGGTCTACCTCTTTAAAAAAGGGTCTATCAACTCGGACTTGCAGAGGATAGGGTGGAACAACCTCCCTAAACCTTACAATACCCCTCGACCTACTGTATTAAATCTCACGGTTCTTCTAGGAAATAGATAGACCCTTCAAATATCCATGGATATGTAAAAACGGGTAGATCGGCCTCTAGAAATCTCACAAACCCTCAAACATTAATCATTGTGCCACCAACCCGCGGAATAATCATAAGTAAAGATCCAATAATGATCCTTGTGGGATCCTCCTATTTGTCCAGCTAGGGTAGATATCTCACTACCAAAACTAGAGTAGCAATGGTGGAAGGGTTTTGTTAGACCCTAACGAATCAATGGCTCCAAGAGCACTCAGAAATGAGAGATTGAAACATAATAATGAGAAGTGAGGGGTTACCCTTCTTTTATACTTTTCTAACTCCTTCTAGATCCTTCCTTCATAACCTTTTTTTTTTTCATTTAAACATTATTATTATTTTTTTTAATGTTTAAATAATTAATTATTTAATTAATTTCACTTTAGGAATATGACACATCTTAACCCAATGACATATCCTTGATTCCCTTTTTCATGCTGACTATATCCTACAGAAGTCATATAGGTAACTGAGTCATCCTCCATCTTGATCAATTGGCAGGGGACATTAAAGTCCTCCCTTCTCGAGATTGGTCGTCCTTAAGCAACTCCAAATGAGGGTGTTCTAAGATCTACTCTCCTTTCCAAGTGGCATCCTCTGTAGGAATACCTCTCCATATGATTAGGTACTCTCGAGTGCATCTACTTCTCAACCTCCTTTCTCTGACATCAACAATTTTCTCAGGAGTAAAATCCAATTGTCCCTCCTCATCTAGTGGAGGATGATCTGTCGAAGTGGTGACCTTTTGTCCCAACACCTTCTTGAGGTAAGAAACATGGAAGATGTTGTGGATCCTACTATCCTCTGGAAGCTCCAACTCACATGCTACCTCACAGACTTTCCTAAACACTCTATAGGGTCCATCTGTACGACTCCTCTTCAACAAAGACTATTTATAAGGCTGCAACCGGAGAAAGACTATGTCCCCAACCTCAAAGCTGCACTCCAACATGTGCCTGTCTGCGTACATATTTTGTTGGTTCTAAATGACCTGCAAATTCTCTTTCAGGACTCTCAATATGTCCTAGCTCTCCTTCAACCAATCTTTGTCCTTGGGGTCTCTGCTCTCCCCAAACACAAAATCTACAAATGACGGGGCATCGTAGCCATACCATGCCCTGAAAGGACTCATCCCAATGGACATTTGATAAGTGGTATTATAGTGCATACTTGGTCAACCTATACACCACCACAAAGATAGAGTCTCTGCCCTGTACCTTTGACAACCCTATAATAAAATCCATGGAGATGCTTTCCCATTTATGCTCGGGAATTGGCAATGGCTGAAGCAACCCTGCATGATGTGTAAGCTCTGACTTGTTCTGCTAACAAGTCATGCACTCTCTTACATATCAAAGCACATCCTCCTTGAGACCTTTCAATGAGAATCTCTCCCTTACATGTCTTTAGGTCTTCAGATACCCTGGGTGCCCTACCAATGGTGCGTCATGTCCTGCCCTTATAATGTTATCCTTGAGTGTGGACTTAGGGACAAGATATATCATGTCTTTTTAGTAGATAATGTCATCTACTACCCTATACCTGTCATCCTAAATAATACCCTCCATCAGCCCACAAGCGAAGGTATTCTTGGAGTAATCCACCAAGCGAATGGATTTCCAATCCGTTGAAATCTTGGTCATGGAGAAGGTTGGAGCTCTCCTAGATAGGGCCTCAACAACCATGTTCTTCTTTCCCTTTACATGTTCAATGTCAAAATCATATGCTTACACTTTTCTCACCCACTTCTGCTGCCTCTTGTTCAGGTCCCGTTGCTCCAAGAAATAGCTAAAGTTGTTGTGGTCAATCTTAACCACAAAGCATCCTCCCACCATGTATTGTTTGAACTTGGCCAATGCATGCATGATGGCCAACATCTCCTTATGATATATAGGATAGATCTTCTCTAGCTTCCTCAACTTTCTTCTCTCAAAAGCTATCGAGTGTCGGTTTTGCATCAACACTGCTCCTATCCTTTTTGCGGATGCATCACGCTCCAGTACAAAAGGCTATGTGAAATCTGGGAGTGCTAATATTGGCCAAGTTCTCATTACCTTATTCATTCTATCGAAGGCTACCTGTACATCCTCTAACCATCAAAATGCCCCCTTCTTGGTGAGGTACGTCAATGGCGCACCCAGTTGTGAAAATCCCTTCACAATGCGCCTATAATAATTGCATATCCCGAAGAATCCTCGCAACTCCATAAGTGATCTGGGGGTGGGCCAATCTAAGATCATTTGGATATTTTCTTGATGAACTTTCACTCCCTCGACACCAATCACGTGCCCCAGATAGAGGATTTATATCAATCCAAACTCCTACTTTGCCTCCTTGGAAAAAAATGACTGCTCCCCCATAATAGTGATAATCTTGTCCACATGCTTCAAAGGTTCATCCCAAGTCTTGTTTTAGATTAGAAGATTATCAAAGAACACCAATACGAACTTCCTCAACTGCTAGTTGAAGATATGGTTCATACATGATTGGAAGGTAGAGGGTGCGTTGGTCAGCCCAAAGGGCATGACTAGAAACTTGTAGTGCCAATAGTGATATATGAATGTTGTCTTATGGATGTCCTCCTCTCTAATTCTGATCTGGTCGTACCTTGATTGAAGCTCAACCTTCGAGAAGTACACTGCCCCATGTAGCTTATCTAACGCCTCATCGATATTAGGTATTGGGTACTAGTTCTTGATGGTTTTCTTATTTAATTCCCTGTAGTCGATGCACATCCTCATCATGCCATCCTTCCTTTTTACCAATACCACTAAAGAAGTGAAGGGACTACAGCTAGTTCGAATGTGTCCTGTCTACAATAATTCATGTATGGTCTTCTCTATCTTGTCCTTGAACTCCTTTGGGTGCTCATACGGTGTGGTGATCACGGGTTTCATGCCCTTCTCTAACTCAATAATATGCTCAAATCCCTTGTTAGGAGGTCTCCTTACCGATAGTGGCCTGAACACCTTATCGTGTTTCCCAAGCATATATTGTATGTCCTCATGATAATGTTGATGGTCTTGTGATCGCTTTTGCATGGTGATCAAACATTTCATTGTGTAAGCGACATCCCCGTGTTTAAAAATCGCCTCCATGCGTTTGTTTGACACGATCCTGGGAACTTCGATGGACATACTTCTCATAACAAACCATCGACCTTCCTTGTCCCTAAACTCCATTCTCATCTCCTGATAGTTCATGTGGATGTCTCCCAACGAGTATAGCCCCTGGACACCTAATACCATATTGATGTCTTCCAAATCTACAACATAAAAGTCATTGATCAATGTGTAGTTGCCCAATGTCACATCCAATCCCTTGATCCTCTGAGTACATGTCATGTTGTACCCATCTGCAACTACCACATTGAAACCCTCAAAATCCTCCACAAGGATGTGTCTCTGAGTGACAAGTGTTGCATCAATAAATTTGTGGGTGGCCACACCATCAACCCATGTTGTGACTCTCTACCCCTCCAAAATGTGTTTGATCCCAAAGGTGTAATGTCTGGGAACTCCTAAAAGTGTGGAAATGGTCAGTTTCTTGACACCTTCCCGCAACTGCACCTGCATTGTAACCCCAAGGTGCGATGGCTTTGCATCACAATTTCTCTGCTCGCTATCTTATGCGTGAACTATCTCATCCTCACCATCATCCTCCTCATCGAAAACCACATGTATGTAGTGTACTTTCCCTTTCCCATGCATCAGTGACCTGAATCCCATGTTTCTTTGCAACTAAAGCAAAGTTTCTTCCTCTTTAGCTCTCTCTGACTCTCCTCATCCATCATATCCTTCCCTGTCCAAGGATTATGTGGAAACTTCATCTCCTTACCCCCTTAAAAAATGATGGTTTTGTAGGTACCTTCTTCAAGACTATGTCCCTCATGTCTTACGTTATCGTCATGGCATCCTGCAATGTGGTTGGTCTAAATGCCTTCATCCATCCTCTTATGGGATCAGCTAGAACCTCCCTGAATAGCATCACCAACCTATGTTGAGAAATTTATGTCACCATGATGCCATATTCTAAAAATATGTGATGTATGCATCTGGTGTACCTGTCTGTCTCAACTATGCCAACTCCCTGAAGTGTATCTCATGATCGTTCTTTTCTAACCTATCCGTCAATCTCTGAGTGAATTCCACATATGAAGTGATGTCAGTGTGCCCTAATGTCACCAGCCCATGGTACTACCACTCATGAGCTTCTCCTTCCAAGTGAACGGTGGCATACTTAATTTCTTATGCCTCGGTCATTGGGCTAAGTTGGAGGTAAGTGTCCAACTTATGTACCCATGCTCTAGATCCACTCTTAGGAGACCCATCAAAAATTGGGATAGTCAACCTACCTACCTTGCTGTTGGTTATGCATTGATTTGTTCCACTCACTGGGTATGTTCCTCTGCTTGAGGCTTTGGAAGTCTGGATAGGATAATTTCTCCCAGATATATTCATCTAACTCCTCATACTTCCTGTATGCGGAATTAACGTCAAGGTCTTGATCTAATTGCTCCTATGCTCTTGTAGGCTGCCCTATCAAGAATTGTAGTAATAGGTGTCTAGGGATCCCAAGGCTCCCGCTCTGAGCTGGGGTATGATTATTGCTGCCCTCTGCATGCATCTTGTCACCCCAATGGGATCCATTGGGTCTACCTTACCCTGCACCATTCATATTCCCTTGTTGGATCACTAGTTGTGTGAGCACCTCAAGGATCTGTTGTTGGAACCTGTTGTCTCTACCTATCTTTGGGATGCCTCATTTTGTCCTTTAGCCAAGTCTTTTAATATTTGGAGCATGACCTCATCATGGTTGTCTCCTATGCTTCCTCCTACTTATTCCTCTTCTGATGAACCTGTTCCTAGAATGGGATGTCCTCCCCACCCTCCACTTCTTCTTCTAAGCATCAATTCCTTATGTCGTCACACACTGGCAAGATCACCAGCCTCGATACCACCGCATTGTCCCCAACTAGACTAGGCTGGAATATTATGTTGACTGTTCAAAGTTTGTTGTTTCTCTTTGTGAATTTTTGTCAAACACTTTGAATTAATGTTGTTGGTAACTTATTACAAACATTTTGCAAATGATAAGAATATTGTCGAACATATTGTATGCATCCATCACACAGAACGTTTAGACGATAACCTTGTCATCTTTATTATATGTGAAACCTTAAACCACAACAATCCAAAAATCACTAATGGTTGTAACAACAGTTGTAGAATACTCTTGATTACCCAGATCTAAAGGCTGTAAGGCAGCTGCAATGTTCATATACATAAAACAACTCTAGAAAACTTGATGAAGATGCCAAAGGTTCCTCCACTGATGTTTCCAGTTGCGTTGAGGCTATCCTAGTCATGCTAGACCTCCTGCAAACCCCACGACGTTGTCCAAGAGTCTTTCTAAGACCTCATGGATATACCAACCACCCATATATGCAAATAAAGTGGGGATCGACCCCTCAAAAGACTCCAATCTTCCACCTCCAACCCTACAGTCTTCCCCAAACTCTCGTTGTTCTACCAAATGACCAGACAAACTTCACCAAACTCTCGTTGTGTTTCCAAATGACCAGATCGACCCTTATAGGGGCTCCACGTCTCTTATATTCTCTATGATTTGCAATGTTAGGGTTTGTCTTTGCAAAAATGGCCTCCACTACTTTCTTACCAACTGGTACTTGCAGAGGATAGGGTGGAACGACCTCTCTAAACCTTACAATACCCCTCAACCTATTGTAGTAATTCTCACGGTTCTTCTAGGAAATAGATCGACCCTTCAAATGTCCATGGATTTGTAAAAAGGGGCAGATCAGCCTCTAGAAAGCCCACAAACCCTCCAACATGAATCGTTGTGCCACCAACTTACAGAATAATCATAAGTAAAGCTCCAATGATGATCTTAGTTGGATCCTCCTATTTGTCCAACTAAGGTATATATCTCACTAACGAAACCTGACTAGCAATGGTGGAAGGGTTTTACTAAACCCTAACGAAACAATGGCTCCAAGAGCACTCCAAAATGAGAGGTACAATCATAATAATGAGAATTGAGGGGTTATCCTTCTTTTATACTTTTTCAACCCCTTATAGATCCTTCCTTCATAACCCTTTTTTTTTAATTTTTCATTTAAACATTTAAAATTTATTTTTAATGTTTAAATAATTAATTATTTAATTAGTGTCACTTTAGGAATATGACACATCTTAACCCAATGACATTTCCTTGACTCCCTTTTTGATGTTGACTATAGCCTATGGGAGTCATATAGGCTACTAAGTCATCCTTCATCATGATCAATTGGAAGGGGACATTACATTTATTGTTCAGATCTCTAGGATATAAATTACAAGAAGTACTTATATGATATATGCGACTTTTTCCTTGCCCCTTTTCATACCATAATGTTTGGATATTCAGCATATAGAATATTCATGGGAGCCATTAAGGGTATGAAAGACATAGCATATAGGTACTTAGGTAAATACTACACCTAAATCAAGGTCTACGAGAATTTCTAACCCTCACACCTCTTTCCAAAATACGTCCCTGATAGGTTACTAATGAGGGAAATTGCGTACCAGACCATGGAAACATGAATAACCTCTCTCCTCTTGGGTAGCAGTAAAAAGCTTTGGCCTCCATTCCTTTTTGTTATAGGAGATTGTTCATTGTCGAATGACCCTCATGCTAGAAAAGAATCAAAGGCTCTACGAGAAATATGTTTGTTCCTAGGGGAATCCAGAGGACATGACCCACAAAACCTAGCCCTTAACCATATCAAATATGTTGTCCTCACTCATCCTATGATACACGAAGTTAACTTTGTAGAGGAGATATTCAAAGGATTCCTATACTTCGAAGAAGTGTTGCAAAGACTACCAGATGATGTGGCCAGAGAAAAACTTGAGTAGGATGAGGAAGATAAGAAGAGAATAACTCACGATCGACTCCAATTGCTTCTAGATAAAGACCATAAGAAATTAGCAGTCGAGGAACATGAAGAGAGGAATAAAGCGAAGGAGAGGCATCAAAAGAAAATGAAAGTTGAAGAAGAATATCATAAGAAACAAGCAGGAAAAGTGAAAAATGAACCCAAGAAAAATCATAAGATGGATGAGAGGAAGAAAAGGGAAGATGGATTGCAAAGGGTTGTTTATGAAAGGAAGAAAAAGAAAGAACGTGAAATAAAAGCTCAGCAAGATGCACTGCAACGGAAAAGGAAAGAGGAGGAGAAAAAGAGACTAGAAGTAGAGGCAGTAGCATAAAAACAAAAATAAGATGAAGAACGACATAAGGCTCTTGAAGTTTAAGAGAAGAGAAAAGTTGACGAGGAAGTGTAATGGCAAAGACAAAAAACAATTGAATGAAACTCAAAACATCCCAGCTACTATGAATGTGGACATATTGAACATTCCTCCTCAGGAAAGTACCCCTCTCATATTGAACATATTGAACAGTCGAAATCGAGGTGGATTGATAGCAGGTCGAAGTCGAGGTAGATCGACAACAAGTTGAAGGTCAAGGAAGTCGATCGGGTAAAGTAAAAGTCAAAGATATCGATGACAAGTCAGCCAACAAGAGGTCTAAGTGCGAGCATGAGACGACTGACTAGAGACCGAATGAAGGTTGACTGGTAGTCAGTTGGTAAACCCGACTTGGAGTCGATTATAAAAGAATCTCAAGATTTGCAAGATTTGTAGCCAAAGATATGCATGGATCTGTAACCGCTTTTGGGCACCAATATTTAGAGTTTTTCCTGTTGTAAGTCTTATAAAGAGGCATGTTGTAAGGCCATAAAGGTTGTTGTTGTAAGGTGATCATAGAATTCACTTTTGCAGGTTAATGCATGTGTAAGTGTAGGTTATTTGTCATGCATATGTAAGCTGAATAAGCTACAAGGTTGTTCTTTCCTATGCAAGAGGGTATGATGTCAATTGTGTCTTAGGTGTGGACCAAGTTTAAACATGTACCCTTTTATTCTGAATGAATAAGATAACAAGAGAACAAAACTCTCAAAGGAATGTTGGCTTTCTCGGTCAAGGGTTTCTAGGGTAAAATCTCAGTGTACTGTGTGATTGCTTTCTTGATTAGATTCTTCTTCTCTTATGCTAGGATTAGTGTGGAAGTGCCCTATATTTCCTAACACAATCAAGCCTTGGTGTTGACAAAATCCTTCCAACAATTCAATGTTCCAATACCCAAGTAGCCTCCATAAGTTCCATCTAGTCCAAGTGGATATTGGTGGCCACCCACCTGTTCCAAATTCCACCTCGCTCATCTTGACAGTTTTCATTTTAGGACATTTCTCTATAATGGTGACATCTCTTTGTAATTATCGATTCGACACTTTCGGGGTTGTCTTGAATCCCTGACCAACATCCAGGTGGATATTGGTGGCCTCCCATGCATTCCAACTGGCTTGTTTTAGTAGTTTTCATGTCAGTACATCTTTATGTACTTTCGGGGTCGTTTTGAGGCCTTAAACAACGTTTTTTTTGGGCTTGCCATAGTCAAACTAAAGACAAAGTTTAATTTTGATGGCATAATGTGTAGTTCTTGAAAATACCTTTCCAACGGGCTATCACATGCCTAAAACAGAGATCGTATGCAAAAGTTACGACCACGGGAAGTTGATGTACTAACTTGCCCCAACGGGGCCCACATGACTTTTGGCGCTTCATCTCCTAGGGTTAGGTTTTTGGATGTCTAGGGTTTTGGCATTCATGTTTATTATAGAAAGGCCATCGGAGCCTCATTGTAATCATCTTCTTGTGAATTAGTGTAGTCGTCACATCTCTTCTTAGAGATAAGTTGTCACCATTCTTGCGAGTTCATTCACTATGTATTTTTATGATCTATGTACGTTTCTTTCATTAATATAAATCATGTACTACTGTATTTCTTTGTTTCTGGAAATATTTGTGTGTATTTTATTGTAATATCTTTGCTTTCATTTTGTTCCGAAAATAATCTGGATAAGTGGTATCAGAGTAGGTTGCTCTTGATGATTTTGCAGTGCATGTCCCTGACGAGGTTCGAGCATATCAAGTTGGGTCTCAAGCTTGTCTCTCTTTGGGAAAATTACTCTTGCACACCCAATAAACCTTCGATGGCAGCAGAAAAGAAAAATGACAGAACAAAATATTCTATTATCCTGTTGCTTGAGCTAGCTCTCACGTGACAGAGGGACGAAGTGATGGAGAACTTTGCCCACATCCTTCAACGCCTGTCGATAGCAACAAGCGCATCTTCATCAAACGACCACTTTGGAGGAACCTCTCCCTTCAAGATACAAGTTAATTTTGATATTTTTGTATTTGAAGGTCAGATAGATGCAGATGCCTTAGAAAAATGGTTGAATCTACTAGAATGTTATTTATCTGTTCACAATTTTTCCGACAGGGAAAAGATCACCTTTGCACTCCTCAAGGCTCTCCCCCATGTGAAACATTGTTGGGAAATTTATTGGGAGCAAAGTTCCACATAGGAATCTGGAATATATGGGGCGCAACCCACTTGGGATTTTTTTTGTGGATGCGGTCAAGGTACAATACTACCCTGGTGATAACTATGAAGACCAGTACATGAGATGGACCACATTACGGCAAGAGAAGAGCCTAACAGTGTCAGAGTTCACAAATATTTTCCATACCTTGTGCACTAAGCTGGGTATCAAAGAATCTGAGCAACATCTAGTTCTGAAATACCATGGGGCTTTGTATAGGTACATCCAAACCGAAATGTATTTCCTAAACATCTCATCATTGGGAGTTGCCTATCGATATGCTGTCAAAATCGAGCAGAAATTTAGGCACTAGAACAAATGGGAGTTCGGGTCTGCAAATCCGCAAAACACATGACAAGAAGGGTAAGGGAAAGACGAAGAACAACACTAGGAAGTGGTGCAACTTCCACAAAATCCCGTGGTACAACACCGATGAATGTCACTTGAAATAGTCATTGGTGGTTGAGGTCAAAGATAAGGAGCCAAACCCTGATTCAGACTCTGATCCATAAAATATTGAAAACAGACATATCGTCGATGCAGACCCCACTGCTACTGTCATGACCGCAACAATTCAACCAGATGAACCAGTAGATCCTGAAGAGGGGGAGCGTCTCTTCCATTCACAGATGTGGGTGAAAGGGACCCCATTGCATTTCATTGTTGATGGTGGAAGCCAGAAGAACCTCGTCTTAGTTGAGGTCCTCAAACAGTTGGGGTTTTCGACTACACCACACCCGTAGCCTTACAACATTGGATGGCTTCGCCAAGGACGAGATCTTCGTGTCAACCAACAATGTTGCTTGTCCTATGGCATCCATCCCTTCAAGGATGATGTAGTGTGTGATGTTGCCCCTCTTTATGTCTGTGATGTTGTTTTGGGCCAACCATATATGTGGAAACGTCATGTTGTTTACGAGTCTCAACCCCGTAGTGTCATTATTACTCCGGGGGGTCAGCTCTACAAGATAACAGAGGTAGTTCCGACTATTTTTCAACCAAAACAGTGCCGCAAAGTAATCTCTCATACTGATAAATTCAACCTCTTCACAATTTGTTCAAAGGATGAACAAAAGGACACCACAACCACTGAAGCCTCAACACCTTCTATCCAACAGAAGTAGATTGCAGAAGGAAAAGAAGATATTTCTTCTTCACCTACGATGGTGCCTACACAATGCCCCGTCAAGCCAAGATACAACAGGTTGGTGAAACAGATTCAACCCCGCCAGCAACAGGTTCGTCACAGCCTTCCACAAACCAAGCAACACAACTTCTCCAGCAAGGAAAGCAGCTCACCAATATTCATATTCAACAAATGCTTTCCCCTATTCCCCGAGAACTCAACACAATGGAGACCATTGCTTCCTAAGGGGGGAGGACTAATCTAGGTTGACATTGGTGGCCACCCACCTGTTCTAAATTCCACTTGGCTCATCTTGATAGTTTTCATTTTAGCATGTTTCTCTATAATGGTGACATCTCTTTGTAATTATGGGTTATGCACATTCATGGTTTTCTTGAAGTCGTACACAACATCCAGGTGTATATTGGTGGCCGCTCACTTATTCCAACTGGCTTATTTTGATAATTTTCATGTAAGTACATATTTTTGTACTTTCGAGGCCATTTTGAGGCCCTAAACAACGCTTTTTGGGTTTGAGACAATCAAACTAAAACCAAAGTCAAAGTTTGATGACATAATGTGTATTTCTGGAAAAGACCTTTCCAACGGGCTATCACACGCCTAAAACGAAGATCGTATGCAAAAGTTACGACCACGAGAAGTTATCGCACACTGCTAGAAAGCAACAAGCAACAATCTTGTAATTTAGGGATTGTTTAGAGTTGATCCTTCTCGAGAAGACTTTATCTCAATTTTATTCCAAATTTCTATGCCTCAGATGTCAGAGAATAGGCAATATCACTTGTTGTGACAAAATGTTGTATAAGAACGGTGTTACACTCTTGCGGACATGAGGCCTTTGGCTGGCCCCAACTCTATGAGCGAGATCATGACTTCACCACTACCTACCAAATGTTGTGCACATACACAGTTGTCAGTGATTTTCATCTGCAGGACATGTTGTTGTGCCATATGTGCCATCTCTATGTTCCATCAAGTGAGCGAAGCTGTTTTGGGAAGCTCACTACAATAAGGTGGAAGGACACTTCAACGTAGAAAAGATAGTGGCAGTGTTGCAACAACATTTATATTGGTTGAAACTCCAAAAGGATTTCAGCAAGTATATCAGGTCATGCATGGCCTGCGCCATTGCCAAACCGACCATTAAGAAACAAGGCATGTACACCCCTCTGCCTACTCCTGAAAGGCCCTGGGAATCCATCTCGATGGATTACATGTCAGGCCATCCTTCAACCAAACAGGGAAATCACTGTGTTTTAGTGGTTGTTAATCGATTTTCCAAGATGGCGATTTTGGTCATCTGCAAGAAGAGCATCACAACAGAGGCCACTGCCAAGCTGTTCTTCGAACGAGTGTGGGTACATTTTGGGATACCACAAACCATCGTCTCCGATCGGGACAACTGATTCCTCAGCACATTCTGGTCGAGCCTCTGGTCACAGCTAGAAACCAAGCTCACCAAGTCCATGACCTTCCACTCCCAAACGGATGGCCAAACCAAGGTCGTCAATAGGATGATCGTGCATATCTTGCACGTGTACAATTCCAAGTATTTGTGCACATGGGATGAGAGTTTTCCCTATATTCAAAACGGTTACAACAAATACATACATAACTCAACCGACCATGGCCCCTTTCAGGTGGGGTTGGGATTTCAACCATTAGGTCCCATGGATGTTGCACTACCCCTTGCGTCCACACAGGGAGAATCATCCCATGCGCAAACCAAAGCCAACAAAGCCACCCAGTTCATTGAACGAATCCAAGACATCCACCAACAATTTCAGGATATTTTGCACAAGTCCAATTCCAAGTACAAGCAGTGTCATGATCAACACCATGTACCACAAAACTTTCAGGTGGGAGATAAAGTTTTGTTGCACTTGTAGAAAGAACACCTTACAAGACCCCATCAGAAGCTTCGTCCACTCCACTATGGACCTTACACCATCATCAAGATTGTGAGTGACAATGCTTTTGAGCTTAATATTTGCCCCTTCCTTGGCTTGCACCCAATGTTTAATGTGGACCTCCTTCGGCCATACTTTCTACCCTTATTGGACACCTTAGAGATAGCAGAGTAGTTGACACCAACATAGCTCAACCCTGACTGCATGGAACAAGCATCCACTGATTAGATCATGGACACACAAGTTAAGGGCACTATCCAATAGAATCTTCAGCTTTATCATTTTGTCAAAGCGGGGCAACTCTCGCACCAAGGTAGGTGGCTCACCCGGTGCCAAATTCAGCAGAAGTTTCCTCATCTGATGGGGGACCTCAACGCAATGGAGACCACTACTTCCTAAGGAGGGAGGATTGATCCAAGTTGACATCGATGACCACCCACCTCTTCCAGCTAGCTCACATACAACTTTCATTTTGGCAGTTACAATTTTTATCTTAGCAGTTTTTTTTCTAACTTTTCGAGGCTTGAACTTCTGGGGCCATTTTGAGGCCCTAAACAATGTTTTTTGGGCCCGCCACAGTCACAATATATACAAAGACAAGATGTAATGGCGTAAGGTGTAGGCCTCATATAGACCTTCTCAACGAGATATCGTGTGCCTAAAACGAAGATCATATGCAAAAGTTACGACCCCGAGAAGTTGATGTACCAACTTACCCTATTGGGGCCCACATGACTTTTTGTGCTCTATCTCCTAGGGTTAGGTTTTTGGATGTCTAGGGTTTTATGTTTACTTCTTGATGCTAAAAAGGCTTGGAGGCCTCATTGTAATGTACTGAGACGAATGTGCGTAGCCGCCACATCTCCTCTCAAAGATTAGCTACCACCATTCGAGCAAGATTGTTTTCATTCTACATTTTACAGTTTCAATAGATTTCCTATTTAATAGAAGTTAAGTTCCACTGTATCTTTGTTACTATTCTTTGCATATCTATGTTAATGTTATAGATCCATGTTTCATTTTGTTCTTCTCATAAATCTGAATCACTAACATAGGGAGCTAATGTTTTTCCAATGCACTCTAATCCTAACCCTGCAAGTGATTATTGGTATCAAAGATCTTAAGTTTTTCCACTTGTTTGTTGAATGACTCTTATCCGAAGGAACCCAACTCTGATCCATACTCAACCTTAAGATAAATAATCATCTATCGAATCATGTTGAGAGACACTGACCCTTTTCCCTTCAAGAAATTGCTTCCCGAAATGTACAGATAAACAATAGTAATCTATATTCTGACAGAACGTTTATGATAGCATTATCGAAAAGTGTTTTGGAAAAATCGTGATTATCAAAAAACCTTTTCAATATGATTAGATGATATCCCGACGAAGTCCTTTCCGATGAGCCTTTCTTTCCGATAGATACATTCACACTAAGTCTCGGAGCAATTACACTGTGCATGTGTGTCGGTCGGTTATTGGTTTATAAAACTTGTTTGAATAATAAAATTTTAATGCATAAGTGGGTCCCTCACTAAACCTATGGAAGTGCTTGGAAAGTACATATTAGTTAATTCATTATTGTATCCATAGGCTTCAACCTTCCGATAGGTAAAATGTTGGTATACACATGATCATCGAGAAAGGAATATTCTTCGATACCTTTCTCGTCGAAGCCTTGAAATGACTTACCCTTTTCCCCTTTGATGACAACACCTTTTGACAACACCATCAAAGAGCCTGCTATCGAAGTTCAATCCTAAGCATGTCAATTCCTCTCTGACAAGAATCTCGCCAATAGCATGATTAAAGAACATCACTGGCCCATCGGGTGGAAGTTCTTCCTCGACACACATCCAAAAAGTAAGGAGGAATATTCTTCAATACCTTCTCATCAGAACAAAGACCAATCATAAATTTTCCTCTCCAGTGACATTTCTCTCCGATAACACTCTCAGAGCTTTTCAAATCTAACCATTAATTAATATGCCTGTGATACATGCATCTCAGTGATCTATACCTTCGAACACATTAATGGTGAAGTGATGCAAAACTTGCAAATGAAATATCACACACTCAACATTAATCACCGGGGTTAGGGTAATTTATACCTGCATAACACCTTGTAAGCCCTAACTTACCTATTACACATTCTCTTAAACTTGCAAAATATTTGTTCTACATATTGTGGATACAAGTTAGCTTCTAATTTCAACCAAGCTCTAAGACTGCAGGTATGCAACTATTTTAATTTTATATTATTGTATTATTGTATCTATATATTAGACTTATAAGGGTTTTTGGCTATCACAAGATATATTAGCAACACAATGTCATGCCCACGAACCAGAAAGGGGAAGAATGTCACAACAAATGTACCTACACCAATGCCTACACCACCACCTACAACAAATCCAGGTAGCATTCTTGTTACTGACACCGATTATCACAACGGAATGAACCATTGTCCTAGGTTCGACGAGATATACGAGATTTTTAACACATGTGTTTTCCCACCAGAAGCCGAGAATTTGCAAGTTTATTAGAACATCCAGAAAAGTTCCATTCCTCTACTGACATCCCACCCTATGTTATTTCCATACAACGATGCGTCAAAGTGGTGCCTTAAATAGTTTGAACAGAACACAACTATGATCATGAGCAAGTCAAGGATATATATAACATCTCTCATGCTAGAAGATATAAAACTACGGTACCATCTTCCAGAGGCCGAGGTTTCCTTAAATGAACATTTCTTGAAGAAATTCAGCAAAGAAAACAAGGATTAGGTTGAATTAATGGAGGATTACTGGAGTGACGAGGACAGGAAATTCAATCAAGGGTAGAGGTTGATTCCTACCAAGGAAAATAAAGAGTCATATAGGATGTTGAGTACCATGTTGTGCAAACTCTATGGAGAAGAAAAGAGTACCCATTTCCAAATGGAGTGGCTACCAATGACTTATACAATAGTGAAGATAGGGCAAGTTTTTAACTGGGTAGAGATATTAACTTTCAACATCTGCCATAACATAAAAAAATGTCCCAGGTATGAAGAAACCTTGTTTTTACATGTCTGCATATCTCGTCGATGCCATATGCTCCTCCATGCAATTTCCTTGTTCGTGGTGGAAATGGGACCAGGGTCAACCTCCTGTATATATTTATTGTATTTTCCCCAACTAGACTAGGCTGGAATATTATGTTGACTATTCAAAGTTTGTTGTTTCTCTTTGTGAATTTTTGTTAAGCAGTTTGCACTGATGTTGTTGGTAACTTCTTACAAACAATTTGCAAATGATAAGAATATTCTCAAACATACTATGTGCATCCATCACATAAAAAATTGAGACGATAACCTTGGCATCTTTATTATATGTGAAACCCCAAACCACAACAATACATAAATCACTAATGGTTGTAAAAACAACTCCAAAATACTATTAATTACCCAAATCTAAAGGCTACAAGGCACTTGCAATGTTCATAAACATAAAACAACTCTAGAAAACCTAATGAAGACACTAAAGGTTCCTCCACTGATGTTGCCAACTGGGTCGAGGCTATCCTAGCCATGCTAGACCTCCTGCAAACCCCATGGCACTGTCCAGGACTCTTTCTAAGACCTCACGAATCTACCAACCACCCAGATCTGCAAATAAAGTGGGGATCGGCCCCTCAAAAGACTCCAATCTGCCACCTCTAAGCCTACAATCTTCCCCAAACTCTCATTGTGCTACTCAATGACTGGACAATCTTCCCCAAACTCCCATTGTGCTGCCAAATGACCAAACAGTCATCCCCAAACTCTCGTTGTGTTGCCAAATGACCCGATCGGCCCTTACAAGGGCTCCACGTCTCTTCTGCTCTCTCTGATATGCAATGTTGGGGTCTACCTCTTTAAAAAACGGTCTACCAACTCGGACTTGCAGAGGATAGGGTGTAACAACCTCCCTAAACCTTACAATACCCCTCGACCTACTGTAGTAAATCTCACGGTTCTTCTAGGAAATAGATAGACTCTTCAAATATCCATGGATATGTAAAAAGGGGTAGATCGGCCTCTAGAAATCCCACAAACCCTCAAAGATTAATCATTGTGCCACCAACCCGCGGAATAATAATAAGTAAAGCTCCAATGATGATCCTTATGGTATCCTCCTGTTTGTCTAACTAGGGTAGATATCTCACCACCGAAACTAGAGTAGCAATGGTGGAAGGGTTTTGTTAGACCCTAACGAAACAATGGCTCCAAGAGCACTACAAAATGAGAGATTGAAACATAATAATGAGAACTGAGGGGTTACCCTTCTTTTATACATTTCCAACTACTTCTAGATCCTTCCTTCATAACCTTTTTTTTTTTTCATTTAAACATTAATCTTTTTTTTAATGTTTAAATAATTAATTATTTAATTAATTTCACTTTAGGAATATGACACTTCTTAACCCAATGACATATCCTTGACTCCCTTTTTCATGCCGACTATATCCTACGGACGTCATATAGGTAACTGAGTCATCCTCCATCATGATCAATTGGAAGGGGACATTAAAGTCCCCCCTTCTCGAGATTGGTCATCCTTAAGCAACTCCAAATCAAGGTGTTTTAAGATCTACTCTCCTTTCCAAGTGGCATCCTCTGTAGGAATACCTCTCCATATGATTAGGTACTCCCGAGTGCATTTACTTCTCAACCTCCTTTCTCTAACATCAACAATTTTCTCAGGAGTCAAAACCAATTGTCCCTCCTCATCTAGTGGAGGATGATCTGCCGAAGTGGTGACCTGTTGTCCCAACACCTTCTTGAGGTAAGAAACATGGAAGACGTTGTGGATCCTACTATCCTCTGGAAGCTCCAACTCACATGCTACCTCCCAGACTTTCCTAAACACTCTATAGGGTCCATCTGTGCCACTCCTCTTCAACAAAGACTATTTATAAGGTTGCAACTGGAGAAAGACTATGTCCCCAACCTCAAAGTTGCACTCCAACATGTGCCTATCTGCGTACATCTTTTGTTGGTTCTGAACGACCTGCAAATTCTCCTTTAGGACTCTCAAGATGTCCTAGCTCTCCTTCAACCAATCTTTGTCCTTGGGGTCTCTTCTCTCCCCAAACGCAAAATCTACAAATGACGGGGCATCGTATCCATACAATGCATTGAAAGGACTCATCCCAATGGACATGTGATAAGTGGTATTATATTAGTGTTCTCCAAGATGCAAGAACTACATCCACTCCCTCTATTGTCCTGATAGATAGTTTCACAGGTATCCCTCAATCCACTTGTTCACGACCTCTGTTTGCCCATTTGTATGAGGATGATAGCTGGTACTAGGCATCAATTATTCTCATGATAACCTGAACAACTTCTGCCAGAATGTGTTGAGGAACCTGTTGTCTCAATCATTGACTATGTATCTCGGAAGACCGTGTAGCCTGAACACCTACTTGAAGAATATGCTTGCTACATGAGATGTTCTATACTATGAAGGAATGGCAAATAAATGTGCATACTTGGTCAACCTATCCACCACCATGTAGATACAGTCTCTGCCCTGTACCTTTGACAACCCTGTAATAAAATCCATGGAGATGCTTTCCCATTTATGCTCAGGAATTCGCAATGGCTGAAGCAACCCTGCATGATGTGTAAGCTCTGACTTGTTTTGCTAACACGTCATGCACTCTCTTACATATCGAATCACATCCTCCTTGAGACCTTTCAATGAGAATCTCTCCCTTACCTGTCTTTAGGTCTTCAGATACCCTGGGTGCCCCAATGGTGCGTCATGTCCTGCCCTTATAATGTTATCCTTGAGTGTGGACTTATGGACAAGATAGATCATGTCTTTTTAGTAGATAATGTCATCTACTACCCTATACCTGTCATCCTAAATAATACCCTCCATCAGCTCACAAGCGAAGGTATTCTTGGAGTACTCCACAGGGAGAATGGATTTCCAATCCGTTGAAATCTTGGTCATGGAGAAGGTTGGAGCTCTCTTGGATAGGGCCTCAACAACCATGTTCTTCTTTCCCTTTACATGTTCAATGTCAAAATCATATGCTTACACTTTTCTCACCCACTTCTGCTGCCTCTTGTTCAGGTCCCGTTGCTCCAAGAAATAACTCAAGTTGTTGTGGTCAATCTTAACCACAAAGCATCCTCCCACCAGGTATTGTTTGAACTTGGCCAATTCATGCATGATGGTCAACACCTCCTTATGATATATAGGATAGAGATTCTCTAGCTTCCTCAACTTTCTGCTCTCAAAAGCTATTGAGTGTTGGTTTTGCATCAACACTGCTCCTATCCCTTTTGTGGATGCATCACACTCCAGTACAAAACTCTATGTGAAATCTGGGAGTGCTAATATTGGCCAAGTTCTCATTACCTTATTCATTCTATCGAAGGCTACCTGTACATCCTTTGATCATC
>SNQJ01S0118085.1:0-16921 GCA_010110895.2 Picea sitchensis
GGATAGATACGATAGCCATTCCAAATATCAAACCCTTAATGTTTTAAAAAAGTGAGTTAACCCAATCAGAATATCAGGAACTATCCTAACAATGGTTGGAAAATGTAGAGATCCATCATGGAACCAGAATGTACAGATTCCAATAGAGGCTTAAAAAACTTCAAGAACCATTTGCGTCAATGGAACAAAGATGCATTTGGAAATATCTTTCATGATCAGAAAGAGTTAGAACAAAAAATTGAAGACATACAGAAGAGGAGCATACAAAAAAATCATACAGATGTCCAACAGGAAGAGGACACCCTCAAAAGGAAGCTGGAAGAAAGATACAAGCAGGAGGAAATACTATGGCAGCAAAAATCTCGTGTTCAGTGGCTCAAAGAGGGTGACAAAAACTACAAATTCTTCTATAGATCTATGATCCACACATGCTTCATCAACCGCACTACAAAGTTGTAAGAAAACCAAGGTAATACCATCCTAACCCATAGGGAAATAGAAATTGAGCTGAGGGACTACTACAAGAATCTCCTCTCAGAACCCCCCACAAACATAACTCCATCAATTGAAAGGATCACTCAAAACATCCCAACCTTAATCTCCCCCCCAAAAAATGTGGCTCTGATGAGGCCCATAATGCAAGATGAAGTAGATCAAGCAGTATAAATTA
This sequence comes from Picea sitchensis, assembly GCA_010110895.2. Lineage (NCBI taxonomy): Eukaryota > Viridiplantae > Streptophyta > Pinopsida > Pinales > Pinaceae > Picea > Picea sitchensis. The sequence goes on from SNQJ01S0118085.1 coordinate 671, forward strand.
TTCCTAAAGGAAAGGTACCAGGTCCAGATGGATTCACCACATATTTCTTCCACCGTTGTTGGCCTATGATCCGTGAAGAATTATGGTTAGTAGTCGAGGAATCCAGGGTCTCAGGCAAAGTCCTCCTAGCACTAAATTCCACTTTCCTAACTCTCATACCCAAGGAAGAAAGAGTCACCAACCTGAAGAACTTTAGGCCCATAGCACTATGCAACATGATCTACAAAATCATCTCCAAAGTCATAGCTCTGAGGCTAAAACCCATTCTCCCCTTCATCATATCTAAAGAGTGTCAGTTTGGATATGTAGAAGGCAGCCAAATTTTGGATAGTGTCATTTTGTTTCACTAAGTCATCCACTCTCTCAAGAGCACTCGTACCCTAGGTATGTTACTCAAACTGGATCTCTCAAAAGATTTTGATAAACTAAGCTGGAACTACATGAAGTACCTTTTGGAAGCCTTTGGCTTTAGCAATGAATGGATCTCCTGGATATTGAACCTCATCTCCTAAACCTTCTTCTCTATCCTGGTCAACGGATTTCCCTCCAAACCGTTCACACCATACCGAGGTATAAGGCAAGGAGACCTACCATCCCCCTTCCTTTTTGTAATAATGGTCGAAGGCGTTGGCCGCTACATCAAAGCTTCCATCCAGAATGGCTTGCTTCAAGGCCTTAATATTCATGGCCTCCAACCATCTGCCTCGCATAACCAATTTGTTCATGACAGAATGCTCCTAAACACCCCCACTGCTCAGGAAGTAGGTAAGTTAAGAACCATTCTTACGGACTTCAGTGAAGCCTCGGGAACCTCTTTCAACCTGGAAAAATCTCAACTATTCTTCTTCAACACACCTACAATGGTCCAACAACATATCTCTCGCCTGTTAAACATTCCAATACTCTCCCTACCCTCACAATACTTGGGACTCCCATTCTCAGACTCATCCACTCGCAACATCTCTCAGGACTCCCTTCTGTTCTTAATCTCCAACCATCTCAACAACTAGACTTTCTTCTCTTTGAACCTTCCATCTAGACTCACTCTCCTAAAATATGTGCTTCAAGACATCCCAAACTATCTTTTCTCAGCCCTTGCTGGAACCCTTTCTATCATAAAAAGAATAAGAAACCTCTGGAGGAATATCCTCTGGCATGGTCATGATCCAAACAAAAAATGGGCTCTAGTCAGCTTAGAAAAAGTCTGCAAACCAAAATTTATAGGAGGCCTGTGCCTAAATAATCTAGATAAATTAAATAGCACAATGGGTGCAAAAACTTTGTGGCGTTGGCTCAAATACCCATTAGATATCTGGGCCCATCTCTGTAAACATAAATATGCCCCAAACATCCCTTAAGATCACCTAATCCGATTGTGGGACAAGATCCAGGGATCTAACATCTGGAATGTTTCTTGGAAGAATCACACTTTAGTTCAAGAACATGCCTTTTGGGAAATCCGAAATGGTCAAAGCGCTCTCTTCTAGACAGACTCTTGGCAGCAGAAGCCCCCCCCTCTGTAGACTGAGGATAATCTAAATTCATACATGGATCACATTCATAATATCCCCTCCCTCAAAATGGCATATCTCTTGGAGAATTCCTCCATTAGGCCCACCTGGCACAAAAGGAAAGAGTCTGCTAAGGATATTCACGTGGCAACAGATTGAAATTTACATCTGTGGAAAGAAACACTCCAACACAGGAAAATACGGTTTAGTTCAGACCCAAACATCCTCATATGGGGATACACTCCCAATGGAAACTTCACACTCAAAGAAGGCTAGAGTTTGAAGGAAAACTTTCAGAACAACAAAAGAGAGCACATTTGGACTACAATCTGGAAATATAAGCTTTGGCCGAAAATCTCCACCTTTCCCTGGCTAATGGTACAAAAGAAAATTTTAACTTGGGATAACCTCAGAAGAAGAGGCTTCATAGAACCCTCAATCTTCCACTTGTGTCAGTTGCAGGAAGAAACCATGGAACACCTTCTAAATCACTACCCCTACATTGAGCTAATCTGGACCCAGGCTACCTAGAGCATGAGAAGGACCAATCAAGAGATAAGTAACATCATCAACACTCTCAAAAATTGGGGGGATGGATCCTTCAAAAGTCTCATTCTAAATAGAATTTGGAAAATCTTACTTGGCTTCTTAGTCTGACATCTCTAGAAAGAAAGAAATAGAAGAATATTCCACTCTCAGCCCCCCTCCCCCTCCCTTACCCTCTAGACATTCATTCACAAGAACATCCAATAAATTCTCAAACTCCACCCCTGGACCCTTGAAGACTTACCTTCAGACCCGTCTGAAACCTCTGTTCTAAGCTCTTGGAATCTCACCCTAACCCCCACTCTTTCCTCCCAACACTCTTCCCAAGAATCTTTTCCCTATCCCAACTCTTGTCTTCCTCCTCCCCTAGGCTTCCAAAAAGTCAATTTTGATGGTTCTCCAAAGGGCAATCCTGATCGCTCACGATATGGAGTTGTTACTCGGGACAATGAGGGCCAAATACAACACCTAATGGTAGCAATCTAGGATATGACAGAAACAACTCGGAATAAATCTGGGGATTGATAAAAGGGATCCAAATGGCTATAGAACACAATCTCTCCAGTCTAATAATAAAGGGGGACTCCAGAGTCATCATCAACCTTGCCACGGAAATAATCACAAGAAAGGACCCATAGAGAATCACCCTCATTTGGCATCTCCTTGGGCCCCTCAATAGCTTGAAATCTATTCTAAGGCCCAGCCTCACTTTAATCACCTCACACACTAGATGTGATACCAATAAGGTGGCAAACCTACTTGTGAATGCAGGAGTAATCACTCAAGAAGACATCTACATTGACTCAAGGCACTCTCAAAGCTCACAAATATTGTTTCAATCCAGGAAGTTGGCGCATCAGGATATCTCTCCCCTAGATGGGGTGGTAAGTGGAATGGAAGTGGGAGCCAGGTGGCACCAGGAAGCGCAGGGAGCTATTAATCCCTGTTGCGAGCCTCCCGTTCCCCCAGCTTGAATGACTCACATTCATTGCAATTCAATGGAAGTGCGTTGGGCACCTCGAGGAAATTTGAGTGAGCCATGCGCGAACCAGGCTGGGTGTACTTGCACCAGGCTTGCAGTCACTTCAACCCTCATGGCTCCCACTCACGTCAATTCGCAAGGCTTTATGGAAGACGGGATGATGGCCAATTATCTCATTCCTCCATGGAATTTTTCTTGTCTACTCCTTGGCCTTCTCTGGATCCTCCACAACCTTTTTTTTTTGTGCCCACCCTCACCTTCTCTGGTTTTGTTCTTCCAGTCTAGCAACATGCCCAGGGAGTGAGGCAAATCCAGGTGAGGCCCATTGTATTACAGTTTCTATACTAGACACAATCGTCTTCCCCCCATCCATCTTGCCCTCATCCTCACTAGTTGTCTCAGGAAAAACCAGCCCCACAACCCAATTCCCACAATTGACCTTGGCAGTGGCCCTCTCATGGAAGAAATGCTCCCTCCCAAACTTTCTTCCCCTTCTCTTAGTCGCAGCCTTGAAATTGACCCTCCTAGAACCAACCCTCTAGACCATTTATATGGCACTGGTTCTTTCATGTTGGAGGAAGAAATTCCCCCTAGTTGGCAAGTGGCCACTCCCTTGAAAGCAATAGCAACGATGGACACAAAATGGTATGCAGTGGACATAGCGGACGCAAGGGACACAACTGAAGCAGTGGATGCAACAAAAGAAATGGACGCATATATGATGGAGGAACCACTTTCGTTGACCCCAATTCGATTTGCAGAGGAACACATTCATCTCATCTTTGAGCTGCGGAAAAAAATGGATGAACAGACCCATATTCGAAACTTCTTGGGACAATGCTTGGACCTCTTGATGGACGCGATGACGGCTGCTCCAACTAGCAAAATATGTCCAAACTGTGGACAATTCTTTGTCCCAGTCTACAACGTGCAAGGACGGTTGAGTCTAAGTTAGATCTCAGGTTTTATCGCTTCTTTTTGCTTTAGTCATTTTCGTAGAGAATTAAAATTTTCTATCACGCTTTCTAAGACAATCGGCCATGGCCACTACACTGTAGAACATTATGATCTTTTTTGTCAGAACCGTTTTCAGTTACACTCTCAGATACGTTTGATGGCCACCTGTCCTGGTTTCCCTATTGTGGCGGGGCAGGTGGCAGAATCAAGTTTTTGTATTGACACATAATTATGTGAATATAATTTTAGTGCTCTTCTATTTACAAAAAAAAAAAAGGTTGCATTTATTTGTAACTTAAGTCAACATTTCTCGAATCAATGGAGTTAATGAATGATATTTTAATAAGTTGAGTTAATTTGTAATTTAAGTCAACATTTGTGGACATGATACGGATAATAGAATATGATTTATTATTACAATTTTTATAAATTTAAGTTGAATATTAAGTAAAATGAATTTATAATATTATAATAATAAGTCTAAGGATATATACATAGCCTACACCTCTGAATTTGAGCTTGTTATCTTTTAGAAGGAAACACATGTTCTTAACCATTAGGCCCACTCATACAGATTTATTAAAATATATATTACATTTTGTAAAAATATTTTAATATTATTAGATTATTATAGTTTTATTAAAATATATATTATATTTGTAAAAACATTATAATATTATTAGATCGTGTAAAATTTTATTACAATTATTTATTATATAAAATAAAAATATATATTACATTTTGTATAAATATTTTAATACTATTGGATTGTTATATATTTATTAAAATATATATTATATTTTGTAAAAATATTATAATATTATTACTTTTAATAATTTGATATATATATTAAAAATATTATAAGATTGTGTATTATATAAAATTAAAATATATATTACANACCATTATAAAAAATTTGCTTAGTATTCAATTTAAATTTTTTAAATTCCTAGTAACATATTCCATTCTATTACCCACTATCATGTCCACCAATGTTGTGACTTAGATTACAAATAAATTCAACTTATTAAAATGCCATGTATCAAGTGGAACCATTCACGAGCTCAACTTACATAAAATGTTGTGTATCAAATGCNAAAATATATTTAATAAAATTATCACCATTATAAAAAATTTGCTTAGTATTCAATTTAAATTTTTTAAATTCCTAATAACATATTCCATTCTATTACCCACTATCATGTCCACCAATGTTGTGACTTAGATTACAAATAAATTCAACTTATTAAAATGCCATGTATCAAGTGGAACCATTCACGAGCTCAACTTACATAAAATGTTGTGTATCAAATGCATCTATTACACACTATCATGTCCACCAATGTTGTGACTTGGATTACAAATAAACTCAACTTATTAAAATGCCATGTATCAAGTGCAACCATTCACGAGCTCAACTTACATAAAATGTTGTGTATCAAATGCAACAATTCAAGTTAACAAACATTGAACTTATTAGAGTTCCATGTATAAATGGTAAGGCGATTCAATAATATGTTCTAGCTTTCTTTTATATATAGATAGATAGAGCTATTCAATAATATGTTTTAGTTGTTTTCAAAGGTGTAGATTTATTGACAAGTATGGTGTAAATAGAAGAAAATATATAAAAAGAAGTTTCAAGATTGATTCTCACCTCAATTTACTTGGAAAACATTGATTCTTTTAGTTACAAAAAAAAATTAATAATAATAATAATATGTCTTTGCTTATATATTTTTTTCAATATAAGTATTTAATCTCTATCTACAATAAGCATCTCCATTATAAGCATCTCCATTATAAGTATTTCTATATTGAAAATGAGGTTTCATAATATAAGTTTTTTTCATATTACATATTTCTATATTAGAAAAATGGGTTTCAGAATATAAATTTTTTTACATGGATAATTTAATGAAATTCTAATATTTTTCATCAAGGAAGAATGATATTAAAATCATAAGTTGAATGATATTAAAATCACAAGTTAATCTGGAGTTTTTTCTCTTTATTAATTTTTATTTTATCATTTTAATTGTGCATAGAATAATCATACCCAGATGTCTTCTTCCTCTGGCCACGGCTAAATTGTGGGGCTTAACAGGTATTCGTTTCCTTATGCCATGTTTGGATGGTGTGGATTGGTGAGAAAATGCATTTCAAATTAACTGCATAACCCTTAGATAATTGGATCATTGCATACCCAACCTGCTAGATTTTTGTTGTATTGTTGATTTATATAGAACCTGTTGTACTGCACATTGAGGTTGTTACATATAAAGTCTTTTGTATAAACCATATAAAGTCTTTTGTATAAACCAGCATAAATCCATTTTAATTCCAATTCTATCCAATAAAAATTTCTAGATTGTTGTTCTACCTCTCTATTGTTGTAAACATTGTTGAATCCTTAGGTCATTGTATCCCTAAATTGGTGCATATCAAATCCACTGCATCAATATAAGAGTGTATCAGTTTTTTTAAGAGGATCGCTGGACGATAACTTTTTAATGTATATAGGACGATAACTGTTTCACAAATTTGGAAGCCGAAGCTTCAACCCTTAACCTAGATATAGATTACAGTGTTATCGTTCTCATAAATGTTCAGGGACCTAATGTGTAAATGCAATTGATATCTTTAATATATTATTGTTTTAATACAGTTATTGGAACAGAATGTGAGATCTAGTTAGGCATGGCCTGTAGGCACTCACTCATTCTTTGGTCCTTTGTATTATGGGAGGTTTGAAACACTGTTGATAGTAGATGAATTGGGTTTTCATCATTCATTATCCCAGCATTGATATATAGAGGTATATTAATCTATTCACAAAACGCATAGACAATATATGTAACTTTCTGTTTAAACAGACTTAGCTCAACCCTTTGCCGTTCAAACGATGACTCGCCTATGGACGCAGCATTGGTCCTCCACAGCATTTGTCTTATTGGTGATATCCTCAATTCAACAAGTTCTTGTAAGTACAAATAAGGTGGAATATTTCAAAACTTCAGGATTTATATTAAAATGCATTCATCTATAAATGTTGTTTTTTTAAGTTTTTTTAAAATGTTATGTTTTATAGTTACGACACAGTATTTTTGTTTCATCTCTCAGCTCATTTTGATGTAGTGTCGAAGATCAGTTTTCTGTGCATACAGGACACCCATTGTAAACGGTCGATGAGAACAGTACTGAACAGGATAGAAGGAGAGGATGAGGTTCCGGATTTGCCTCTGCATGAGAATTCTCATCTTCCGATAGCAAAGAGATTGAACCCTTTTGTAAGTTTCTATTTTTTTAAAGGAAAACAAAGTAGCCATTTGTCAGTTTAGGAGGTGATTGTATTGAATTCTGTGGTGTTCATTAAATTTGTAAGAATATCAATGTCATAGTGAAACATAAACATAAATGCACTATCATTTCTATCTCTCCAACTGCAAGCCCATTTTCACAATGGGCAATACATCATATTTCTATTAACATATTCATATAATATTCCTATATGAATAGAGAAATCAATATTCCTACCAAAATGAAAATCAAAAGGAATGTGAATCTGATTTTCATTTAATGAGTCAAAGGTTAGGGTGTAAAATTAGATAGATATCATTAATAATTGTTATTCTACTGGACCTGCCAATTATTTTTTAGTGATATTGATGATTTTCCTTCTTGTTTGATGAATTCATCCTACTTCTCAAGAAAAGAAAATAAAATGTGAAAACGATGAGCTGATGGGATCACATGCAACTCCATTCTCTTCATTTCAAATTAGATTTTAAATTCGTTAACAATGAAATTCTCGCCAATCTGATAATAGGAATACCTCTAACAATGTTTATATTCTGCAGTTGAATTGGCTCCATTTCTTTCTTTTTCAATTGTACATGTTTATATTCTGCAGTTGAATTGGCTCCATTTCTTTCTTTTTCAATTGTACATGTTTATATTCTGCAGTTGAATTGGCTCCATTTCTTTCTTTTTCAGTTGTACGGCTCACTCAATAATATAGACATATTCCTTAGAAAGGTACTTTACAATTCATATAAAAGGGTATACTAGTATTTTAGTTTTCTGAGAGATATACTTATCACTCTTTGTTTTTTGGATTTTGGACAAATGTGTAATTAGGTATGCTTACTACAGTATTATTGGCTATTTACTATTTTTTCTTAAATTTAATGTTAGTAGCCATTTACTATTTTTTTCTTAAATTTAATGTTAATTGTAATGGCTTACTTAGAGATATATTAATCATTTTTTGTATTTTGAACCAATTTGTAATTAGGTATGTTTAGTAAAGTATCACTTACCATTTTTTATTTTTTCCCTTAAATTTAATGTTAAGTTAATATAATATTTCATCAAATTTAGGAGGATGGGTTATTTGGAGTCTAAATAGTAAGTTCAAACTATGTGAAGGTTTCTCTTATGAAATACCTTAATTTGGAATGTGAAAATTTAAGAAGATAGGTAATTTGCAAAAGTTCAAGAAAACATGTAATTAAATTTCAAATAATTAGTTCAATGTTGAAATTAAAAAAATTAAAATAATGTAATTAAATTTCAAATAATTAATTCAATGTTGAAATTAAAAAAATTAAAATAAAGTTAATTGGGTCTAGCTAGTAGTTAAGAAGAATGATTGTTATGCTTCTTACATTATTTCCATTCCTACAAGTGACATGTTGAGCTCTTTATGACTACATTATTTAATTGTATTAGCTTCCAACACCATTCTTTATTAATTATCAATGATTAACACTATAGATACTTAAAAAACACTAAAAAAATATTTAAAAAAATCTAATTAATTTTATAAAATAGTTTAATTTAATTAATTACAAGCTCAGTCCATTATGAAAGATGTTGGCATATACATAACATTAAAAAATATAAATAAATACAACTTAGCTTCTTTACATAGCACACACACAAAGAATACAATTGAGAGTGTGAGATTAAATAGGGTTTAGATTAACAACTTTCAACACCTCATTTAATATGGTTTAGCTTAATGGGTTTTCATGCACACAAATTACTCAAGAAAGAAGACCAACATAGGTGTTTTGAGAACAAAACCAAATAATTTTGAAGGAGGGGAATTTTGTCTGCATGATAATTATTACCCTCTAACATTCTTATTGAGTGAGAGAAAATATTTGTTATTACTGGTTAGGCTAATTATAAAGTATGATAATACTAGCAATGGTAATTATTAGTCAACAATGTTATTGAGTGAGGAAAAGTATTTGTTATTACTGGTTGCTAATTATGCTTAACTTCAATGTTGTTTCCACCATTACATTCTACCACTCCATTAATTTCTTAAATGGTTGACCTGAATCCCTAATTTGATGTAATGTAATACCATAGTGGCAAATGTTATTCACATTCCAAAATAAGTTCCAACTACAACATAGTTTCCATTTCTACAAACATTACCCAAAAATAATTAAAGGTCACCAAGCATTCAAATTATGCATTGAATAAAAAAAATTGAATTATGTGATAAGAGGTCATTGTTGTTATAAGTATGAACGACATTGCTTTATGTGACCAATTCATAACTTCATTACACTCAAGACAACACAATTGAATTGAGTTAATTATTAATAATGTTTAAAATTGAATTATGTGATAAGCGATCATTATTGTTATAAGTATGAACACCATTGCTTTATGTGACTAATTCATAACTTCATTACATAACTTAATTACAGTCAAAGACAACACAATTGAAATGAGTTAATTATTAATAATGGTTCTTTTGTTTTATTAGGATTGTTTTGTATTGCATATGCTTTTATCATTGGTCCCATTCACCTTTTTCTTTCTTTATATGATTACACAAGATTTGACATGGGATCATTGGTCTCATACACCTTTTTCTTCCTTTATATGAATATACAACATTTGACATGAGAACACTAGTTTATCTTTAAATTAAGTTAATGATTAATTTTTGAAAAAAGTTTAATATTTTTGGACAATATTTCATTTAGTTTCATTTTAAGTTTTCCAAAATAAGTTCCAACTACAACATAGTTTTCATTTCTACAAACATTACCCACAAATAATTAAAGGTCGCCAAGCATTTAAATTATGCATTGGATAAAAAAAATTGAATTATGTGATAAGAGGTCATTGTTGTTATAAGTATGAACGACATTGCTTTATGTGACCAATTCATAACTTCATTACACACAATACAACACAATTGAAATGAGGTAATTATTAATAATGTTTAAAATTGAATTATGTGATAAACGATCATTGTTGTTATAAATATGAACGACATTGCTTTATGTGACCAATTCATAACTTCATTATAGTCAAAAATAACACAATTGAAATGAGTTAATTATCAATAATGTTTCTTTTGTTTTATTAGGATTGCATATGCTTTTATCATTGGTCTCATTCACCTTTTTCTTTCTTTATATGAATACACAATATTTGACATGGGATCATTGGTCCCATACACCTTTTTCCTCCTTTATATGAATACACAACATTTGATATGGGAGCACTAGTTTATCTTTAAACTAAGTTAATGATTAATTTTTGAAAAAAGTTTAATATTTTTGGAAAATATTTCATTTAGTTTATTTTAAGTTTATTATTTATTGAAAATTTGCATGGGTTGGTATAATCATTACATTGCAAACAAAGAGTTATTGCACGATAATTTTTTAGTTCAAAAGTGACAAGAACCACTTTGTTTTTATAAATCTTTGGGTTTAAAAGTGAGAACAAACACTTTGCTAGCACAATAACATTATTGTTATTCAGGGACAATGGTTTAGCATGTGTGTGTTACATTGATGCAAGATGGCTTCCATCACTAGCACACTGGCCGAAGGTTCTGCCAAAACGTTTAGAGGATTCTGTAACGAACGATATATTTTGGATTGTCACATCATAGGGTTATTTTGTCAAAAATAGACATTCCATTTTATGTCAATTGACGTGGAAACTTATTCATTTTTTTCTCCATTTGATCAAAAGTGAAGTATAGTTATACCATTAAGATTGGGGTTTAGATTATATCTTCGCGTTGGATCCTTCTCGATCAAAACTATGCTAGATCTATACTTTAATGTGATAAGATAATACTAATACTTTGATGTGATATGATAATACTAGCAAATGTGCATTAGTATTTGAAGGCGAATGTTGGTAGGGATACCATTCTTCAATAAACATTTTCCATTTTTTAATTAGACATAATTATTAATCAAAAAATTAATTATTGGATTGTGGAGATTAAATCAAGACACAATAATTAGATGCATTGTTATTGGTCTAATCTCAAACTCTCCATCCTATTTTATACATAAAATTACTTATGACTTTAATTATATGAATAGATGTTAAATTAAATGATAGTTAGTGTATATGGGGAAAATGATTTATTAATTTAATTAACGATGATGTATTTCCTTTTAAGAGGTCATAGGTTAAAAGTCATAGGGGGTAGGGTATGTAGTCAAATTGTTGTGCAGAGGGTGTCCCTTGTCCTACAAACAACAAGGTCACACACACACACACACATATAAAAACCAACATAGATCCATCTTAACCCAAAATACGAGAGGAATCAAAACTCTCCAAGTGAAAACCTCTTTTAGAGTACAAAACTTGAGGAAATGTTTGCACCTCGAGAGATTTGATCATTTACATTGTTTCATAGAATAAGGGTTAAGATCAAATCTCTCGAGCTGACAAACTCTCTTAGGGTACAAAAGTTGAGGAAATGTTTTCACTATGAGAGATTTGATCATTTTCGACGCTTCATAGAACGAGGGCTTAGATCAAATCTCTCTACCTGCAAACCTCTTTTAGAGTACAAAACTTGAGGAAAGGTTTGCACCTAGAGATATTTGGTGCCTCTCTACACTTCATATATCGAGGGTTAAGATGGATTTATGCTCAAGTTTATTAAGTTAAATTGTCTAAATTACTTAACAAACACTAAAACTAAATATCATAATTAATTTAATATAAAAAACTTCACAACTTCACATTCATGTACTTCAATATCCGTGGGTCTATTGGTTAAGAACATGGGTTTCCTCCTTGAAGGTCACATGTTCAAATCCAGAGGGGAGTAGGGTATGTATATCTCTGTAGACTTTAGCATTCAAATCGTTGCACAAAAAATAGACTTATATTCAAGCCTAGTGAATTTGATGAAATATTTTATGCAAGTGACTTTGACAAGATATTTCATAAAAATATCTTAAACTATGATAAAAATTTAATTTACCTCTTATCTAATTAGACTGTGATGAAATTTTAATTTACCTTCATTCTAATAAACTATGATAAATTTTTAATTTGCACCACATTGTAGGGAAGTTTCCTTCCATGCAATACATTGTGTCAATTCAAAATTCCTAGTTTTGTGGCAAAGGAAAAAAAAATAGATTTTTTTTCAAACAACCTAACCAAAAATTCCTTTTCACAATGTTTTGACCTTCCAATGTGATGAACAAGAACGGATGTTGCAATGTGATGAAAAAGACATAAAATCATAAATGTCATGAACATAACCCAACATCACAATGTGATGAACATATCCTGATGTCTTATTCTAACATAACCTTTCACCAACATGGAACTATGATGCAATGCAAAATAACCCAACGTCCAACACCCATGAACATATCCCAACGTTGCAATTTAAAAAACATACCATGACATCACAATATAATGTACATAATATGACATCGCAATGTCACATACAAAACCCAATGTCGCAATGTAATGAACATAACTCGACATCACAGTGTGATGAAAAAAACCAATGTCACAATGTGAATAACATAACCCAACGTCATAATGTAATGAAAAAAACCCATCATCCCAATGTGACGACCATAATCTAATGAACATACATTGACGTCGTGATATGATGTACAAAACCCAACTTCGCAATGTGACATACAAAACCAAACGTTGCAATCTGATGTACAAAACCAAATGTCGTAATGTGATGTACAAAACCCAATGTCGTAATGTGATGTACAAAACCCAACGTCACAATGTGATGAACATAGCCTAATGTTACAATGATATGAACATAACCCAACATTGTAACGGGATGAACATAACCCAATGTTGCAATGTGATGAACGTATCCCAACATCACAATGTGACAAACATAGCCTGATCTCATAATGTAGCGAACAAAACCCAATGTCGCAATGTGATGAACATAGCTGGACATCTTAATGTGATGAATAGAACATGATGTTGCAATGTGATGAACATAACTTGATGTCAGAATGTCTCGAACAAAACCCAAGATTGCAATGTCTCAAACATATCCTAACATCACAATGGTAAATAACCCTTCACCAACTTCACATTGTGATGCAAGCCAACCACAGTAAACAATTGTCAACCATACTCAACCATGTTTAAACATAGTCAACCATGGTCTTCCATGGTCAAGCATAGTCCAACATGGTCAACAATGGTCAAGCATGGTCACCCCCGATCATCCATTGTGATACATAATCATCCATGGTCAATCATAGACACCCATGGGCAACACGGTCTTCCATAGTCTACCATGGTCAACCTACTCAACCATGGTCAACATGGTATTTCATAGTCGACCACGGTCTACTTTGGTCAACCATAGTCCACCATGGTCAAAAGGTAAATTAAAACTTTATCATAATCACCCATGGTCAACACGGTCTTCCTTAGTTAACCCTGGTGTACCCTGGTCAACCATGGTCAACCATAAGAAACCATGGACAACCATGGTCAACCACATGAAACCATGGGAAACCATAAGCAACCATGGGTAACCATACTCAACATTGGTCAACCATAATCAACCATGATCAATCATAGTCAACTATAGCCTTTCATAGGAAGCCTTAGACAACCATAGTGAACCATGCTCAAACATGGTCATACATAGTATACATGGCAATCGATAGTCAATGTGGTCAAACATAGTTAACCATGGTCATCCATTGTCAAATATAGTCAAACACAGTCACCCATTGTTAAACATAGTCAAACATGGTCACCTATGGTCAACCATAATCAACTATGGTCATACATAGTCACTTATGGTCAACATGGTCTTCCATAGTTTACCATGGTCTACCCTAGTTAACCATACTCAAGCAAAGTCGGTTAAGATGCAAATTAAAACTTTATCATTATCACCTATGGTAAACATAGTACTCCATAGTTGACCATGATCTACCCTAGTCAAGCATGTCAACCCTAGGGAATCGTGGAAACCATAGCCAATATTGGTCAACCATAGTTATCTATAGTCAATATTAGCAACATTGTCACCATTATCAAACATTGTCAACCATCGTAAACCATAGTAAACTATAGCCTTTCATGGGAAACCATAGATAACCATAGTTAACCATGGTCAAATGTCATCATACATAGTTTACATGGTTAACCATAGTTAACCATGGTCAAAAGTCATCATACATAGTTTACATGGTTAACCATAGTTAACCATGGTCAAACGTCATCATACATAGTTTAGATGGTTAACCATAGTCAATATGGTCAAACATGGTCAACCATAACCAATCATAGCCACCCATGGTGAACCATAATCAATCATGAGCACACATTGTTAACCTTGGTCAACCATATTCACATATGGTTGACATGGCCTTCCATAATTAACCATGGTATACCTTGGTAAACCATAGTAAACCATGGTCAACCATATGCAACCATGGGAAACCGTAGTCAACCATAGTGAATGATAGTCATCCATGGCCAACATGTGCAACATGGTCAACCATAGTCAAATATAGCCTTTCATGGGAAAGCATAGTCAACCATGGTCCAATGTGGCCATACATAGTCTACATGGTCAAAGATGGTCAAACATAGTCAACAAGGTCAAGCATGGTCGAACATATTAACCCATAGTCATCCATATGCCAACCATATTCGATCATAGTCAACCAAAGTTGAACATAGTCAACCATTATCAACAATAGAAAACCATGCTCACCCATTCTTGACATGGTCAACGGGGTAAACAAAGTTAGACATACTCAACCATGGTTAATCATTGTCAACAATGGTCAACCATAGTCAACCATATTTTTCAGAGTCAACTATACTCATAGTCAACTATAGTCTTTCATAGTTAGCTATACTCATGCATTGTCTACTAAAGTCAACATCGTCAACCATAGTCTACCATGGTCAACTCTTGTTATACATGGTCAACCATAGTCAACCATATGTTGACCATAATAAACCCTTATCAACAATAACTTGGTCATACTTAACCATAGTCAACCACAGGTAACGATGGTCAACCATAGTCAACCATAATCTAGTAATCCTCCCCACCCATGTTCACCATCAACTAGCACAACCACATTATTAAAAATGGTTGATATACATTGATCAAGACCATTTTCCACCCTTTAAAATCTAATGACATTGATTAGCGTATATCAACCACTTTTAATAATATGGTTGTACTAGTTAATAACAATTGACATCTAACTCAATTACAACCCATGAATCAATCAACCACCTATAACATGTTGTCTATCACGTAGAGTATTGAAAATCATCAATGATCGTTTTGAGGTTTTATTAAATGACTGTTTCATGTATATGTGGTACCTTTATTTTGAAGTTTTATAGTGGTTGTTTCATTTACTCATGCTACTTTTATTTTAATGTGTACATGCTACTTAACTTGTTTTGAGAACCTATATGCATTGAAACAAAGCGCTGGTTTTGTTCTTTAAACTTATTGCCTTGGTTCTTTAAACTTCGTCGTCCATTCTCTTCTCATCTCACAGTCGATATGATTTTGACGAAAAGACCCAATAAGTCATGTTTGTGCTTTGTTTCATCTGTTCCTTCCATTACCTAATTCCTTCGTCCTTGGTCCAAAATGTAGGGTTAATAAAAAAAAATGATTTCCACCAGCATAAGTTCTATGCATGACGTATTCTTTGTTATTTCTTCTCATGTCCTTTTCTAACACTAATATTTGAAATTTGAAATAACATTTAAAAAATCTAAAATTCAAGTCCACTTTCATTTAAAATGGCTTGCCCCAACCATGATACACTGCAATATGTTAATTTATGTTGCCACAAGGAGTTGACAGTGAGCGATTCTTTACTGGCCAGAACGACAGATTGTTTAGGAAGCAATGGGAATGTGCTTGGTGATTTGTTCGGGGGAGAGGAGCGTTGTTTCGCTCCC
>SNQJ01S0118085.1:16931-52940 GCA_010110895.2 Picea sitchensis
CACACTCACTCAAAGAAGAGTTTAGCAGTGGCTTCTATTGTGCTTTTCTTCTTGTAGGCCATCATAATGGACATCTTCGAGAATCTGTCGACAACCAAAAAAACACTGTTTTTTCCATGCTTAATAGAAGGAAGGCCCGACATGTAATCCATGGAGGTGGATTCCCAAGTTCGACTAGGGGTGGGCAACGAGTATATAGGCCTTTCTTCTTGATGGTCGATTTGGAAATGGCACAAGCAATGCAGGACTTGATGTACTTCCCGACATCATGTCGAAGGTTCGGCCAATAGAAATACTTTTGTAGTACTGCCATGGTTTTATCGACCCCAAAATGCCTAGCGACCCAACTACAGTGTGCCTCCCAAATCATCTTGGTACGCTCACTTGAAGGAACACAAACATGTCCCAGGTGACATAGGAGGGCATCCTTGAGGTGAAAATTAGGAACTTGCTTACCCTCTAAGAGCGTATTGTATTTCTGGCCGAATTCTGGATCACTTTTGTAGAGAAGCGGCCAATCGGAAGTCTTGTGCCCACAAGAGTTGAGCACCATGGTTAGCGCCATGATAGGGGGTCGGTTGAGGCAGTCTGTAATATTATTGGTGCTTCCTTTCTTGTACTTAATATTCAAATGAAACTGTTGCAGGTATGTGGACCACTTCTGATGGCGATCGTTCTGCAACTTCCCTTGTGTTTGTATGAATTGCAAGGGTCGGTGATCTGTGTGGATGACTGCTTCCTTTCCCAAAATGTAATGCTTCCATTGTCGGCAAGCCTGCACAATGGAATACATATCCTTGTCATAAGTGGGATACTTCCATATTGTGTCAGAAAGTGTCTCACTGTGATATGCCACTGGATGCCCCTGTTGAGTAAGGACTGCCCCAATAGCATAGTCAGAGGCATTTGTCTCGATCTCAAATGGTTGTTGCAAGTCTGGTAATGTGAGCATTGGTGCAGAGAAGAGACGATGCTTCAAATCGCCGAATGCCTTCTGCTGAGATTCAGACCAAAAGAATTTTTCTTTCACTCCTCCCTTGGTGACTTGACTCAAGGGCCAAGTGATATGAGAGAATCCCAACACAAACCTGCGGTAGAAATTGGCAAGACCCAAAAAGATGCAGAGCTCTGTTAGGGTGGTTGGGGTCGGCCAATCCCGAATGACTTGGATCTTGGTTGGATCCACATGCACCCCCCACTCATCAATAATGTATCCTAGATACTGAACCTGGATCATGCCAAAAGTGCACTTCTCCAAATTGGCACACGTTTTGTGTTGCCGCAGTGTTTGGAGGACTTGTCAGATGTGGTGGAGGTGCTCTTCCCAAGTCTGGATGAAGATCAGAATGTCATCCAAGTACACCACTACAAATGAGTTGGTGAATGGTCTCAATATGTCTTCCATTAGTCTCATGAAGGTTCCAGGGGCATTTGTCAACCCGAAAGGCATGACCAACCATTCGAATAGGCCCTCCTTGGATTTGAAAGCAGCCTTCCACACATCAGAGGGTTCGATTGGTACCTGGTGATACCCAGACTTCAAGTTGATCTTGCTGAAATATTTCGCCTCCTTGAGTTGGTCCAGAAGGTCATCAATCTGTGGGATCAGGTACCTATTCCGGACAGTGATCTTGTTTAGTACCCGATAGTCAATGCAGGGTCTCCAAGTCCCATCCTTCTTCTGCACTAGCACGATCAGGCTCCCACAGGGCGATGAACTCGGTTGGATGTGACGTTTCTACAACAGCTCCTGAATCTGCCTCTTGATTTCATCATTCTCAATAACAAAGCGCTGATAGATCAGTCCATTGGGAAACGACGCACCTAGGGTTAGATCGATGGGGTGCTTGACTTGACAGTGTAGAGGCACCCTTGTGGGGTAGGTGAAGATGTCCTCGTACTCCTCCACGACCTTATCCATCTATTTCTGTCGTGCAGAGGGGCCCTGTCTGGAGGTCATGGCCATAGTCTTCTTCTTTCCTTGAGGGTGGATCATCAGGAAAACAAATTTCCTGGTTTTGGCAATGAGCTTACTACATTGTTTTGCAGTAACCAAAGAGATGGTTGTAGGCGGTGCTATTTCCAGTATCCTGTATAGATTATTGCCCAAAGTAATAATAACAACATGAGGCCTGGACTCATACACATCATGTCTCTTCCACAAGTATGGTTGGCCTAATAATACGTTAGAAACATCAAGAGGATCAATGTCACATAATACCTCATCCGTGAAGGGCTTGATGTTGTAGGGAAGGCGACATTGCTGGCTTACGCGGAGGTCTCGTCCTTGGTGCAACCACCAGATGGTGTATGGTTGTGGGTGTGTTGTGGTCGGCAAGCCCAACCATTTCATGACCTCTACTGAGATGAGGTTCTTCGCCTCCT
Organism: Picea sitchensis; assembly: GCA_010110895.2. Lineage (NCBI taxonomy): Eukaryota > Viridiplantae > Streptophyta > Pinopsida > Pinales > Pinaceae > Picea > Picea sitchensis. Next base: position 19,317 of record SNQJ01S0118085.1, read on the forward strand.
ATGGATCTTCTCGTTCCTTCTTATAGATCTTCATGGTGTAAACAGTGGAATTGGGATCCGCATCAATAATATGCTTCCCCCTATCATTCCCCTTGTCGGGTTCTTATTCAGAGTCAGATCCTGCATCTGATTCAGAAGCCTTCAACTTGGCTACTAGTGACTTCTTGGCCCGACACTCACTTGTGTTGTGAGTGGATCTCTTATGGAACTCACACCACTTCCCCGTGTCCTTTTTGGGCTTTGTAATGTTGTTCTTTTCTTGAGGCTTTAGAGAGATGTGGTCCTTTGTTCGGCGGTTTGGGGGTACATTTCCCTTGCTTTTGATTCAGAGACCCAAAGTCTCGCTTCTTCTGTTTGAACTTCTGCTCAATCTTGGCAGCATACCGGTATGCCGCACTTAGCGAGGAGATGTTGAGGAACTCCATTTCCTCATGAATGTATCTATGAAGACAACTACGGTACTTTAACACCAAATGTTTCTCTGAATCTTTTATACCCAATTTTGTGTGTAGGGTATGGAACAGATTCATCAGCTCATGCACATCTTGGTCTCTTTGCTGCCACACCATAGTCCATTGTATGTATTTGTCCTCATAGCTCCCCACGGGATAATATTGTTCCTTTATGGTGTCTCGGAAAGAATTCCAAGTGGGTTCGACTGAGAACAGAGAGGGTTCGCCCTCACTCTGTTTCTCCTAGTAGGTTTCCCACCAGTCCTTGACATGGGGGGCATCTTTAAGGAGTGCAAAAATAATCCTTTCTCGGTCGAAAAAGTCATGAACTGAGAAATATCCTTCTAGCAGATTCAACCATATATCAATGCCATTTGCATATATTTGGCCCTCAAATATGGGAATGTCAAAGTTTACTTGTACCTTAAAAGGAGTGGCACCTCCAAAGTGGCTGTTGGATGTAGATGCGCTGTCAGTGGGCAGTCATTGAAGGATCTGGGTAAATTTGTCCATCATTGTGTTCCTTTGTTTCTCGAGGGCCTCCTCGAGCAATAATTTGATAGGATGTCCTGCTCCCTCATATTTCTTTTCTTCCCCCATGGACGGTCGTCGGGGTTTGTGAGGCTGATCTTGTAACGATTCAACTAGATCGAGCCCTAACTCCTTATACCCCGATCTTGTTGGGGACATGCAAAGAAGGATCAAGAAAGAGAAGACTTCTCTGATACCACTGATCTGGATTTATGTAGGAACACAATGAAATACAAAAATTCACATAAACGCAGATATGAAGCAGAAGTAAAACGTCAATTCATTAACAACAAATGACTGAAATATGCATACAGACAGAATGGAAATAAAATAGCTCAGGCACTGGTAGCTTATCTCTGAGAACAGATATGGTGGTTACTGGCCTATGAACTCTGTGTTATAATGACGCTTGAAGGCCTATATATTATTGAGAAACAATGGAAAACCCTAAACATCCAAAAACCTAACCCTAGGAGATGAAACGCCAGAATATTGGCCCTGTTGGGGTAAATTGGTACATCAATTTCTCGGGGTCGTAACTTTGGCATACTATCTTCATTTAACGCAGATGATACATCGTTAGAAAGATCTATCTGAGGACTACACTGCTGACAATGAATATTGAGTTTAAAACAAACTCATATTAGCTGAAGTATTCATGCCCAAAAAACGTTGTTTAGGGCCTCAAAATGGCTCCCGAAGTTCAGGACCCGAAAAACTGCTAAAAATAGTAAATTGTGCTACGATTAATAAAACTAAAAAACAAAAAGAAACAATGGTGTGGGTCCAAGTTGAATAGGCGGGTGGCCACCAACATCCACCTGGATCAGAAATATTCACATAATTATATATATATATATATATATATATGGAAATTTAGAAAATGATTTAAATAGACTTAATATTTTATTTTATTTCAAGTCATTCCAAACCTCTTTCATGTGCAATATTGTAGATTTCAAACCTTATAATATTTGACATAACGTACTTAGCATTCTTTAGAGTCATACTCTGAACTCTTTAGAGTTTTACTCCAAACCCTTCAGAGTTGTGCTCCTAATTGAAATGTGTGCGCCTATCTCATTACTCCAACCACCAATCACGGAAGAGAAGAGTTTAATATTATTGAGTATATGTGGGACCTTATATTACCCAGGATTTCAGACTTCGAATGTTCACTCCTCTATTATTACTCTGGTGGCTTCAGACTTCATTCAGATATTCCCTTCAATTTGCTCTTAATGGTCAACTCTAAAATATATTAATAAAAACATTTGATATTATAATGTGTGTAGACACCATTGGCCATCACACTCCAAATGTTTTCCCCTTTCTTTGTACTCCGATGGAATTATTGTTAACAAAAATATAAATATTTATGAGTTGAGAGAGAGGGAAAATATATTACAGGGGCATTTAATAAATAGATAAAGGGAATACATTACCATAATTCTTACAGTGGTTCACAATGACCTCTGCTTCTGGTTGTAGTATAATTGCTTTCAATCCTTATAATTCAAATATTGGAACATTTAAATGGTAAATTGAGAATTTACTAGTAGTTACCAAACTTTATTGTTTGGTCAGCTTTGTCGAAAAAACATAAAATTGCACATTTGCATTTATAAATTCATGCAAATTATTTGTTTAAATGATTTTCTAGAATATTACATTTCTTGGAAATAAAATTCTCCATGGTAAAACTATGTTTTTACTAGAATTTACTAATCTCTTATTTACATGCATCTCCTTCCTATTTCCACTGAATAGTTACTATTCCCAAATATTTTCCCTTTAGACATCAAGTTTACAGTGTAATTCCTATTAAAATTCTTCTCTTACCAAAATACTAATGAAACTTAATAAATCACAATGCATTCAATTCCTAATTTTGTTTTATTTCAATTCCTCCTTTTCTTATTATTTATTTTAAAAATACTTTTGTTTTCTTCAACATTTGGTTTATTCTTTCAAGTCCAAACAGAGGTATACACTTTCCTCTAATCCTAACATCTTTCTCAAGCCAATAGATTAGCCAGGACAAGTTCATGAGTCTTCATGTTTATGTTAGAAATTGTATTCTCTATTACCATGATTGTTCTTGGAGTTGTTTAGTGGGTTAATCTTCACTAATAATTCAGGGATCGGTTCACATAAACTACTATAAGTGAAAAAATGTCACTATGTCCATACTTTGAGTGACAAACCATTACTAACAACTTATTTTTTAAAACATAGTCAGGTATAAAACCAACAACATAATATGTTTTCTAATCTTATTTCAAATTTCACAGTCAATTAGACAACTAAAGGGACAATTTCCACCACTTGAATAGGTTAATAAATCCTACAATTATCTAGCATATGAAATCCATAGTATTAAATAGACTTGTGATGGAAATATACGGCACAAATAACACTTATCTAAACTTTAGAAATTGTTGGAAACTATTGAAGGGTGTACCATTTTCCACCCAACCATAGGCACAAATGCTCTTAGTGTTTTCTCAGTTGGCCACCCCCTAGGCAAAGCATGATTCCATGAGAGTAAATTATTTATAGTCATCAAGAGAGAAAATATGAAGGAAACTCTCCTTCACCTACACGAACTTAACAAACCATTTTTTCAATCCACCAAGCAAGGGGGATTCTCTTTGCACAAAGAGTTTCAACAACTTTCACTACCCAACAATCCCTTAGTGACACACCTCTTAATTCCTTTGTGATTGCTCATCGAATAACTAACATTTCATGGCCTCGTTTATCATCTTGATTTGAAGATAGTTTCCAATGGTTCTTGCACCCAGAAAACATATTTGTTCTCTTCTCTTTGTTTTCTTAGAACCATAGGAGTTTCCCACTCTCCTCCCCACTTAGATTTGGTCCCAAGACTCAACTGTGTCTATCCCCTCTTTTCTGCCCATGATTTTCCTCTTTTTCTTTCCTTCTACAAAAACATTTCATGGGTCAAATCCCCTGATTCGTGGGTCATATCATAAACTTACAGATGGGTATTATTCCCATAGTCTCATTGATTTTCGAAGAGGGACAACCAATCACCAGCTTGACTGGTAATTAGATCCTCTAGGAAAAACAACTATTCTGGGTCTCAGTTTTTTTAAATCCAACAAAGTACTTCTTAGAAGGGTTCATCTCAACTAGTCATGGTTCCCCTCACCATTCCCTCTCATGACATCATAAACTCTATAGGAAATACCCTTCGACAATTATCCAACATTTTCTTCTTATATTAATAATAGAAGTATTTGCATCTCATCGTCTCTCAGAGGTTCACCATCTTTCAAAATTTACACATAACAGACCTGCCAATGGTTTTTGGAAATAATAACAATTACGTTTACAAAATAGGGAAACAAAGGTGTTACAATCCCCTCTCCCTTAAAGGAACAACATCCTCGGTGTTCTTTGCATCTTAGCAACACTAGCCATGTTTCCATCTTTTATCTGCTTTAGCAATGTTTTCCTTTTCTTTGTTTGGTCCTTTCCTAGACTCTTGGCCTTTGTCACAAGACTACAATAATTTCAAACAACAAGCATATTAATCACCATTATATGAAAAAACATTTTATTGTTGTTCAAAACTCAAGAGGAAATATTCAGATCAACAAAATAATTATCTGTGCAGTTCATGGATCTGCATCCATATGGTTGTCATATTAAATTTTCCCATTGTTTCCTTGACATACCCATTGTGTGCATGATCCAAATCAACACTCTTTAGGAGTAATCTAAGTATCCTCTTCCTTTCGGTCACTCACCCTCCAAGCCCAGGTTCATGCATCCCCTTCTCTCCTATACAGTCCCTTGGGTGATCCATGTTGCCTTTCCAAGGATTTCTCGTACAAGAAGAGTCTCAGAGACATCATCGAGTCTTACAACTGAGGAACCCCTCTGACTTTCTCTATCGAGGCATCCCCTTGGCCCATATTATCTTAACACAATATTATTTTATGGTGATCATGGCTTATCACAGGGTTCTCATGTCACAACAATATCAATTTTTCATTCTTTCCAAGATTGACATCCATCATTGATCCCTCCAGGACAAATCTGTTGTCTCACCTATACCTCATACATACAGTAACCGTGATATAAAAAAACAATTTCAATAAAATTTTCTTTTGAATATATTAATCACATATTTTTCTAATTACAAATTTTCATTTTTAGATTTGTTCCACATATGAATCTGGATTCAAAAGTATGAGGCTTTATTCTCATGTTAGTTTGGCTCAGTAGGCATTGGTCTTCCTCATGGGATTATAATAGTTCCCTATACAAAACCATTCTTTCCTACAATTTGAATACTCACACAAACCAAACCATTTTTACTTCTCATGCACATGATACCTTCATTGCACACTTGCAGTGGCTCAAAACAATTTCAGAACTGTGCATACTAACATTTAAATCATTTTTATCTATTCAAAGATGTAAAGAAACAAAAAATAGTCTTCATTACCCATTCATCATTTTAGAATCAAAGATTTTCCAAATTCAATCCAACATTAAATGAGTTTAATCAATGTGCCAATGTTCATGGTCGCATTCACACACAATTCACCCTTGCATTGATCTCAGATTACCACATTTCATATTACAGAATTTTCCCTGGAGTATTGTAACTCATCCAACCTATTACCACATGGCTTATTTATCAACATTTATCATTACAATAGGAGTGTGCTCCCTACCACAAGTTGATCATGACCTCAATTCATTTTATCATGATATAAAATTAAAAATTCATATAAATTCATTCAAGCAATTCTTTCTTCACTAGTAATCAAGGTGCGAACATCTATGGCCACCAAATTACTCTCTTTACCATTCTACACCTATAGTAGAGTATTGGAGGGTCCTTCTTCCATAATGGGAAGTGAATTTCCTACTCTCTCATGCAAGTATGCATTTCCTCAATGCATTAATTCAATGTGTTTCTCATTATAACTATTGTTCCCAATCATTCATGCTTGGTCAATGCATTCATGACACGTTAATTCATGAATTTTATTGCAATGATCTCAATCATCCTTGACTGTCACAGGTTCCTCCCTATGTCCTTTAGGTCTCTCTTTCCTAAATCATACCCATCTTGTGTGTCATTTTCATACAACAACCACTCTAAACACATGCATATCATTAAACTAATAAATATTTTAGAAGGGATTCTTACTCAATCCCTTCATGCCTTATTCCACATAGGAATGAACACCTGTATACTTGTTTTGGTTATCATAAATTTTTCTAATATTACCTCATCAATGGTGATTTCATAGGATCTCCTAAGTTCCCTTCAACAACTTTGAACAACAACCTTCTTGTGTTTACCTCTTCCTGATTTTCACCATTGGAAGTTGTCCTTCACTAGCAGCTCCAATCATTTCCTAGACATAACAAGCGTCATCACAATCACAATTATATTATCTATCATTTCAAACAAAAATGCAGTACCATAGCATTTAAATCAATAAAAAAATTCAGATATGTCCTAGCAAATCTACATGCACTCCATCACATTACCTGAATAGTTTTTTGAGTGAAAACATGAAATATTTCAGTTGTGTCCATTACCATAAGCTATCAACATTCTCATGCTTAAACATTTATATTCATCAGCATATCAGTTTCTCATCCCAAATAAACATAATAGACAACAAGAAAATGGGTTAAGGGACTCTTCCCTGTTTTCCATCTCCTCCAACATAGTGTGGAACATTTTTAGTTTAGTTGAGTTATCTCCAAGGCCTCAATGCCTTTACTTAACATGGCTCAACTAAGCCTATTCATTTAAAAATACTTATTCATTTGTTTTCCTTTTCTTTCACAATTGTTCATTTTTTAGGTTTATAACTATGTTAAGCAAATCATAGTTTTCAGAGCAAGGAAAGTGTTTCTCATTTCCTCCTCATTTGCTAAAGCAATCTGTCCCTCTTTGAATTTTCCTACTTTGTTCCTTGAGTAGTTTCAACCAAGTTTCATCTTGACTTCATCGAATTAATTCAATATTCTACAACAACACGATTTTTACCACAAATTAAGAACTAGTGCATTATGCACATTCACCAAAGAGAAAATCAGGTTGGTCAACATTCATTTGCATATCTTTTACTCATGCATGATATTTTAAAATGTAATACATGATTCTTGTACAAATAGACTTTATAGTCTATTGTCTAATTTTCCAACGTTCATTAAGATTATTACTTTGTTCTCTTCACAAAGTCCTCACACAGTTCCTCCACATGGAACTATCTCATCATTCAACTTCCTTATTGCATATTCATCACTATATAAGATGACCCTAGCCTTGAGTCAGCCTCATCTTTTCCATTTCAGATTCTTACRTAATATTCCATAAGGAATTATCAACATGCATCTCTATTATGTACTCAGATTGTGCACTCACACAAGAACATTTATTGCATCAATTGGATTTCACATTCTGCTTTAATCACATGCTTTAGCATGCRGTGTGTGCGTCCACCATAGGAACACTTTATAGTTTCATTTTTATCTATTGAAAATTAATTAGTTCATGATTGTTCACAATCATTTACATTCATCCTTTAAAAAACTAATCAGGTTTCCTTTTATCRTGACAATAGAGCATCCCCARTCATTTACTATTTCATCAATTTATATTAGMCTTTCCTGAGGGAATGGAACACATCCCCCTCAAGATATTATTCAAAAACAAAATGTCACGACTCTTCAKAATAGAGTCAACCATGCATCCATGGTATTTATTCAATCATGTCAACTATAATTATTTCCTTACATTTCACTTATCCAGGAAGTCATATCATGCCTTTAGTATGCATATACTCATACATCATACATGTGCATCACTTGCACATTTTTATATCATTCATTCATATTTATTTGGTCTTAATGTTAGTCTTCATATTGAGAAACCTTATAATACATTCAATCCATGCACTCAAGCATATACAAAATTAGATAAATATTCAACATGCAAGTCCATTGTTTGCACCTTTTCCCATGTCATCCACACACATGGAAATTTTAACTTCCAAATCCTTCCCCCGAAGATATTACAAACATTATTTTGACAGTATCATAGGAGTACATAACACTATGCCACCCTCTTTGTTGAGATCTTACAATCATTCACATGGAAAGTCTCACAGACATATTCATCATTATGTTGTCCTCTCTACATGACAACAACCAACAATAAAACACTCTTTCCTCAATTGTTATAAGAGTATTCCAAAACCTAGAAATACAATCTGATAAATTTCAACAGTAACCAAGGAAACAAGACAACCAATCTAGCCTCAAACCATTCTTGATCAACATACCTTATTATTAATGGAATCCTTTTCTAGACTCCCTCTCACTTCTACTTGAGAATACCAAGTCATACCTATATGGCTACCATCCACCTCTAGATGTTAATATGACCCATTATTCATCTAGAAATGCCCCAACACTTCCTTTAACACATTCAAGGTCAAGATTTGATTAACCATTCTACCTTATCCTCATAAGGTAGCATGCCATTAATATCATCAACATTTTACTTTCACTACCATAATAAGATCATTATTGACCATATGATGTATGACATAACCATATTTTACATCCAATAACAAACTATAAAAAGTCTATATGCATGTTATATGCATGCTCAGTCTTTTCCATATGCATTCCAGCGTATCCTCGTGCTCCAAGAATTTTTACTCATGTCTACAGTGTAGACTTATTCCAACTATTTTCCTTTTTGATTCACTTGCATATACAAAATTTTAGTTCAATAGGTACATACACTCTCTTTAGTACAACTAGGAGTTTATAATATGGTTGATTCTCTCATATCACTTTACCTCTTCTAGGAGGATTAGCGATAGTCCAAAGGTCATATTTTTATTTTCTTAACTAGGTTATTCCAACAACAATTTTCATTCATTATAGCTCAAGCAAATTGATCTTACAATTTCTCATCAGTGCCCTATTCACGAGGGGTTATACATACATGGTTTATTTTCTTTTATTAGAGCGACAATTTATTACTTCCAAGCATTCTATAACTTCATGTTCAATTCCTTTAACCACAAGGAATTTTTCGTAAGGGTCTTAGCCCTCATATAAACAACCATCATAAATGCAAGAGGCTCAAACTTCCCATGCTTAGAGGAATCATTACAATCAATAGTTCATCCATCTCTTGGGATTAAGAAGCTCTTAACAAGACTCTGCTATTTTTCATCCGTTCACATTCAGTTTCAATCATTAGTGCTTATTATCATATTCCAGTCTTGTAGGAGTAGTTATCATAAAGAAACAATATGTTCCTTCTGTTGCAAATCAACATGTAACATTTCTGTCGTAAGAAGTTTTAAAACAAAATTTCAATCAAGGAGATTGTGCAAATAATACATAAAAGTTTCCCAATGTAGATGAAATATTTCTATCAGGCTTGTCTTGGTCTTGTTATACCAGTCCCGAGACTGATTTCTGGCCCATCCAAGATTAGTGTTGTTTCCTCCTCTGATACCACTCTGTCACACGCTCAACCTCCTAAGTACCTTTTTAATGGATGGGGTATTAAATTTTCTCTTTTCTGCAATAAGATGAAAGCCTCCTCTAGAGGCTTCCATCATCTTTTTCTCATCAAGATCTTTCCAATGACTATATCCATGCTCAGAACTGAGATCTGGATCACAAGTTACAGCTTCCTAAAGTTCCTTTGACCCTCATTGGTCCAAAATCGCTCACTTCCACATGGCTTCCTATCAATTTCTCCATTCAATGCATCCTTGACATGGCACCTTTYAGCTGGCCCATMGAGCCCTCTAAATAAACTATTACCTCTAATAGATCCAACATTCCTTAGATTTGAGYGATCAATGACTCCAATCATCTGTCGGAGTCTCTCTGTSAGAGTTCATTCGTTTCAGGCAYTTGAGCCGCTCTAAAAAACTCTATCCAACCTCACACATTCCAATGGATTTGACCTATAGATCCAACAACCCCGATTACTTAAGAGTCTCCAAATTGCACGATGGTTAATGACCCTTCTCCTACTCCATCTACACTTAGCTTATGTGGGACCTTCGAAGATCTATAGTTGATATTGAATCTCATTTACCACCTTAATCATTGATGCCATAGTGTACATGTCTCCTAATGTGACATGTGGCTAAGTATCCACTCAACACATGGAATCATCACGACAAACCACGTCACCATAGGGTACAAAGGATCRCATGACCCGATATTGGCATTTTTCCATTTCCTATAGACTTATTATGATACTTAATTAATACTTTCTTCAAAATACCACTCTTCGATATTTATTTATTTATTCCTCATTATGGATAATTAGTATCCACATTCTACTTACACCCCCCTTCGTAATTACATTTTTACTTAACCTAATAATTCATTTAAGTACCATTCTTGTATTGATTATCTTATAAGCCAATTAATTATGTTATAACATAAATTGTGTTATTTTATAATATAATTAATTAGATCGTAATATACTTAGGATTATAATCTTTGATTAAAATATGACTTATGACTTCGCACTGAAATATTCATGTAATTTAGTATATAGATATATATGGGAAAGAAAAAGAATTAATTTCAATTCATTCCAAACCTCCTTCATGTGCAATATTGTGTATTTCAAACCTTATAATATTTGAGATAATGTACTTAACATTCTTCGGATTCATACTCTGAACTCTTCAGAGTTGTACTATGAACCCTTCGGAGTTGTGCTCCTAACCCTTGAGAGTCAATTCCGAAAAGGTCAACTCCTAAGAAGTTTCAAAATTTGCATTAAATTATTATTTTATATATTACATATTATATCAACTTAGGCCCTCTCCCCGAGGTATTCACACTTGAAACGTGTGCGCCCCTCTCATTACTCCAAGCACCAATCACGAAAGAGAAAAGTTTAGTATTATTAAATATATGTGAGACCTTATATTACCCAGAGTTTGGGACTACAAACGTTCACTCCTCTCTCATTACTCTGACGGCTTCGAACTTTGTTCAAATGTTCCCTTCCATTTACTTCGAATGGTCAACTATGAAATATCTTAATAATAAAATTTAATATTATAATGTGTAGAAACTCCATTGGCCATCACACTCCAAATGTTTGCTCGTTTCTCTTTACTCTGATGGAATTATTATTGACATAAATATAAATATTTATGCATTGAGAGAGAGGGAAAATATATTACACATGAATTTAATAAATAAATAAAAAGAATACATTACGCTAATTCTTACAATAGTGCAAAGTGTCATGTGCATGGAATAATTCTAGGAAAATCTTAGCACAATGTAAACTTTTGCACATAAGGGAAAGATTTGAAGTTTTCCACTACTCACACACTAGGCATAAATTTCTGGTTGTAGTATAATTTTTTGCAATCCTTATTATTAAAATATTAGAACATTTAAATGGAAAATTAGGAATTTACCAATTTACCAGACTTTACCATCTGTTCATCTTTGTCCAAAAAATATAGAATTTCACATTTACATTTATAAATGCATGCAAATTATTTGTTTAAATTATTTTCTAGAATATTACATTTCTTGGAAATAAAATTCTCCATGGTAAAACTATGTTTTACCATAATTTACTACTCTCTTATTTACATGCATCTTAGGGAATAATTACTATTCCCAAATATTTTCCTTTTGGACATCAAGTTTACTGTGTAACTCCTGATAAAATTCATTTGTTAACAAAATACTAATGAAACTTAATAAATTGCAATGCATTCCATTCCTAATTTATTTTTATTTCAAATTAGGAAGTTGAGTTTTATTCCTCCTTTGCTCATTATTTATTTTAAAAATACTTTAGTTTTCTTCAGCATTTGGATTATTCTATCAAGTCCAAACAAAGGTATAAACATCCCTCTAATCCTATCATATTTTTTAAGCCGATAGATTAGCCATGACCAATTGACGAGTCTTAATGTTTATGTCAGAAATTGTATTCTCTATTACCAAGATTCTTTTGGGAGTGCTTTAGTGGCTTAATATTTACTAATAACTCTGGGATTGGTTCAGATAAACTACTATTAGTGACCATCCAACACTCTATCCATACTTTGAGTGAAAAAACATTATGAATAAATTACGTTTTAAAAAATAGTCAGGTATAGAACAAACAACAAAATATGCTTTCTAACCTTATTTCAGATTTCATAGCTAGTCATACAATTAGAGTGACAATTTCCACCACTTGAATAGGCTAATAAATCCTACAATTATCAAGCATATGAAATCCATATGAAATCCATAGTATTAAATAGACTTGTCATGAAAATACAGGGCACACAAAATACTTATTTGAACTTTAGAAATTGATGGCAACTGCTGAAGGGTGTACCATTTTCCACCCAATAACAACTTCTCTTGGTATTTTCTTATTTTGACACTCCCTATCCAGAGTATGATTCCATGAGTTGAAATTATTTATACTTAGCAAGAGAGAAAATATGAATCCCACTCTCCTTCACCTGCAGGAAATTAGCAAACCAAGTCTTCAATCCACCAAGCAAGGGGGCTTCTCTTACCACAAATAGCTTCAATAGTTGTCATATACAACACAAGGGGTCCCTTTCACTTCCCAACAATCCTTCAACGCCATCCCCTCTTGGTTCCTTCATGATTTCTCAGCCAATCATGAAAATTTTGTGGCCATTTTTATTAGTTGTATTTGAAGACGATTGGTAATCATTCATGCACACATAAGACATATTTCTTCTCTTCTCTCTATTTTCTCAAAAACAAAGGAGTTTCCCACACTCCTCGCCACTCGTATTTGGTCCTGAGAATCAACTGTGTGTATCCCCTCTCTTATGCCCATGATTTTCCCCTTTTCTTTCCTTCTACAACAAGATTTCATGGGTCAAATCCCCCAATTCGTGGGTTAGATCATAAACTTCCATATGGGTACTATGCCCATAATCTCATTGATTTATGAGGAGGACCAACCAATCACCAGCTTGAATGGTAATTAAATCCTCTAGGACAGAGGGTTTTTCTAGGTATGACTATTTTTAAATCCAGTAGAGTACTGCTTGGAAGGGATCATCTCAACTAGTCATGGTTCCTCTCACCATTCCCTCTGATGACATCATAGCCTGTATAGGAAATACCATTCAACATTTATTTAGCATTTTCTCCTTATATCAATAACAAAATTATTTAAACCTCATCCCCTTTCAAAGGTTCTCCATCTTTCAAAATTTACACATAGCATCTATCAATGGTTTTTGGAAATCATAACAGTTATGTTTACAAATTGGGGAAACAGGGGTGTTACAGGGGCCTTCTCCCACTATTGTCTACTTCGAAAAACTTAGGCTAGCTGTTAGAGAGAAAAATGAGTTACTTTTGTTTACTTTTGCATATAGGTATGGGCATTTGACGTGAATGTGGTCTCTATATAGCATCAATCATGTAGTTAAGTATCGTTCATGTGTTTGTTGTTACAGAGTGCTATGAGAGAGTGAACAAGGATTGGTATCTTGCATGGTTAAGGAAGGAGAATAAATATTGATTATGGAGGAATATTAATTTAGTCGAATCTTTCCATTAATGGTGCCCAAGATGCACTCCCCTCAAGAAATGTTGATGCTTATATTTGGCATTGTTTACTACATCTTGCTTTGTTCTCAGACCTGCATAGATAATTTTAATAAATTCCTATATATGTTTTTCTGTTTACTATAGACCTAAGAGACAAGAAGAGAATTCCGGTGTAGGGTCCATGTGTTTCTTTCCTTATCTTGATGGATTCTAACCAAGGAGCTTATAAGTCAAAAATACAATTGCGTTGTGATTTGAATTTGTGGGTACTTACCATAACTATCCCAAGTTAGAATCTTAGTTCACCTAGTTATGGTTCTATATTAGGGTTCCTAGGGATCCTAATGGGGGTATTGATTTTCGATCCTCCTCGATCCGAAAATCCTTTGGTTTTTGTTTAAAAAGGCGAGTCAATGATTTGAATGAGAAGGGATTCCCGAACTAATCCGCTTTTAGAAATCATCCTTATGATCTCATCCTAGGGTGCAGGACATAATTTTCATATGAGACATCCTTGCAGGGATACACCCACCTTATCTTCATAGGAACCAGCTCAGGTTCCATCCTTAGCTCACCAAGTAATGTTCTCCATTAGTATTTCTTGTGTTCCTAGAGAAACTAGGAATTTGCGATCCTGGTCAAGTAAAAAATATTTTGGTTTCAATTAAGAAAGGTGAGTCCATGTTTGGTATGGGTAATACTGTCCGAACTAATGGGATTTAACAATTGAATTATAGGGTCTCAACCCTTTGGGTAAGCCATATTTACCATAGCATACCCCTTGCATGGATAAACCTACCTTACCCTCTTGGGCTTTGTAGTGATACAACCACCTTACACTTGTGGGGTTAAAACTTGTGACACAACATGGGAGAATAAGTGGATAATGAGCTATGATAAGACTAGTAGGGTGATATCCCTCAATGGTCAAAATAGTAGGAAGATAGCTCACAAGGATGGAAAATTACTAAGCACTCTTTGTAAACCTCCTAAATCCACAATGAGGTAGTGGGCACTCAATATTTTGAGTAATGATCTTAGAGAGCTCAAAATCAAAATCTTTGTGTTTTCTACATTAGCATATAGTTGACTTTGCTGATAAATTCATAAGTGGTCACTGCAAACCTCTTAACCCCACAATGAGAACATGATCACCAAAGAGTTTGAGCCATAAGCATAGGTAGCTCAATATCAATGTGCATGTGTGTTTCACATTAAAATATCCAAGGATTAGCATAGAGAAGGATTGGTCCCAAAAGTTTTACTGAAATTTCTTCATCTCTACTCAGATGTTCTGTGGATAATCATTACATTTAAACTTAAAAATCCTTGACTACCCATGTTGAGTACTCCATGAATATAGTTATCAGTATAGTCAACCTTTTTTAAGATCCAATATATAAATGTTTGCATAAATTTAATGTCAATGCATTTATGGGGTACTTTTTTACATGGACTTTAACTATATTCTCACAAAGTAAGTTTCAGAGGGTAGGTTATCAGCTTCCAAGAATCTTAGGGAAATTTAATCAGACAAATCTAATTCTACAAGGAATTCATTCTAGCTTGAGGGAGAAACCAAACTATTGACAATGCCCTTCCTTGAAAGGAACAAGCCCAACAAATCTCATTACCACTCCCACTAAAGTTCCTGCAAATGCTACAATTAATGTATGTGGCACATCAGGTCATAGTGGTTGTGTAAGCCGGAATGGTATTCCTGCACTAAGTGGTACATCAGGTCAAATTTGGCGTGTAGGCCTGAAATGTATTACCGAGGCAAGGTTGCAGACTTCCCTTCATTATGCCACTATTTTTCCATCTACATTTTATGGACCGTACAAAGCACCACTTATTGTGAGGGAATCAGGTGATCATGTGCATGCCAGTGGATCTGCGATTGATGTTTCTCGACACATTCAAGAAAATTTTACATAGCCAAAGTACTTGAAAAATGTTAATTTTATAAATTAAATAAAAATGATATTAAACCAAGACATTTCGGGTCTGCACTTGATTACACAATTATAAGGTTTAGAATTGTTATTATCTATTTATAATATGTTTTTGGCGTTGTCTAAACGTTCTACATTTTGGTTATTTTCTAGGGATATTTTCTGTTTAATTTTTCCTTGTGAGAAATTATTGGATTTACATATTTGAGTGGTTAATTTTGTATAATCCAAGTGTCTCAGAGGTTTTTGGCACGCTGAATCTATTTCGACATTCATAAATTCAATTTAAACAACAAAAAATGTGATTTCATGCTGATTTATGTTGTCCTATTCTAGCAAAAAGAGAGAAAGCATAGAACATTTAGAGAACACCTATTTTTTGGGGGGTAATTAAGAACATTATATTACCTTCTCAAAAAACATTGATAGAGTCTTCTTCACCTTGGGTCATGAGGAAAGGAAACCAACCCAATACTAAGCATAGATTAAAAAAGGACCATCCCTAGGGGGCCACAAAAGAGGAATGGGTGTGTCTGGGAAGACAACATTATGGGAAGATAAGTATGGTGATTATCAATGTTTCATTTGTACTGAGGAAAGGGCCAACAACGAGGTAATATTTTGGTCCAGTTTTTCTACTCTAAACTTCATATTTTTCACCTCACCTCTGACTTCGAAGAGAATTTTCAAGTGGTTCTCCTTCAAGAATAACTCCTCAATCTATTTGGGAAGGGGATTGTACTCTTGTCGAGCCTTTGAGGGAAATTCGGGAAGGGGATTGTCCTCTCGTTGAGCCTTCGAGGGAAAAGATGAAGGGCCACCTTCCTTAAGGACTATATTCTCACTAGGGGTGTTAAATTGAACCAGGCCTTTTAGTGAAGGGAGAAAGACCCACCCCCATGGTCAAACCATTCCACTCAACAACCCCATTCCAGAACATCATCCAAATCTTCCCGATTTCCACTTGAAGCCTTAATTTTAGTATGTAGAGCATCATGAACCCTCTCCCTATCACTGGTGAAATGCATTGAATCACCTAGTTTCTCTCTCTTTTGAAGCTAAGTATCTATACCTCTACGTGCATCCCCTCTCTCCGATTCACGACATCAATCCAGGAAATATGACAAAAACTCAAGAAGGATGGCTAATGAATTCACCCCAAAATTTCAATGACTTAACGTCAAGGCCAAGTTTACATAATGAATAGGCTCACTAGCCTATGAGGATGTCATATCCTATGAGGATGTCATATTGGACTAGACTATCTGTGAACGCAAATAAAATGCCACAACTGTTGGTGTGATTCTGGTATAATTTCCCTTCTCGTCATCAATACTAAAAATCAAGACCTCCTCCTTCGTCTTATGCACGAGACATTGAATTGGATCAATGAATAAATCTTGTATAAGTAAGATGCACCCTCCATGCAGTCACCTAGGGAACACTTCCTACATGCGCTTATCTCATAAATATTTCCATAACGTCCCATCCGAGGAATCTATTTATAAATTTTATAAGTAATTTTTTCCAAAATATTTTAATTTGAAAAAATTAAAATTATTTTAATTTTAAAAACTTGATGGAGACTACCAAAAATGTGGTGGAGTCTCCCAAAAATGTGACCTAGTTGTCCTTGTAATGGATTCAAGTGAAATTTTTCTTTGACACCGGTTAAAGAAAAGCGACAAGATTAGGGATCAATGTTCCATTGAAACTGAGGAGCACATTATAAGTTTGAGAGAATGAAAAGTCCAGACTTAATCCTTCATGATTGTTTACCAAGAGAAACAAGTAGATATCGCCTCCATTTTTGTGTCACTACAATATTTGGTAAGGTGAATAAAATTCCATATTGACCTTCCACTTGCAATTATATTATTTCCTTTCCCTAGAAATATGGACACCTTTTTGGATTTAGTGTCATGAAACCTACTTCGTATATCCATGGACATTTGTGGTGTCCATCTTATGCATATAGTTGGAACCCCACTAAACCATTTAGACACTTTGTCTTCATGAAAATTGAACAAGAAGAACCAACATCACAAATAAAACTAAACATGGATAATTTCTCTAAACTCAATTAAATTTATAAATCTTTATTTTTTATTTTTAACATATATTTTGTGTTTTAATTAAATTTAGAATTTTTGTTTTTAGTTTTAACACATATTTAATTTGTGTTTTTACTAAAATAATGTGTTACAAAATAAAGATATATAATAAAGTGTATTTTTAACATATAAATATCACTCTTTTTTAATCAAACAATATAACAAATAACTTAGAAAACTAAACCCCATGTCTACCTCCCATTTTATAATTCTACTTATTACAAACCCTTAACCATTATTCTCTCTATATAAAAAAATAATAACAATTAGTGCTTGAAAAAAAATATCTCTCTAAAATTTTATATTGTATATCACTCAATATTGTTTTACACTCACACACATTTTAAAGATATTTTACATGTTTTTTGTGTTTAATTTTTTTATTGGATAATTAAAAGAAAACAACTCCAAGTCTATATTGTATAAAACTCAAGATTTTAAAAGTAAAAAAAATTGAAAAATTACTAAACTTTACTTGAAAAGTATTAAGAGAAGTGTTCGAAGAACATCATAGTTTTTCCCCCGGATGGGGTGCCACATGGACAACATGCAAGCTTCTACCACCCTCCTCCAATTTCTCCTGATATTGTTCTTAATTGTTGAAGCGATGGTTGGAGGTTTGTTCCATAGACGATAATTAATATGTAGGTTTGAAATGGCATTGGTTGCCATTAGTTTTTGTACTTGGATGAAGGTTCTCATGAATTCTTGCTCCAAGGTATTTACAATGGAAGGAACATGCTCAATTGTGACATGTCTCTTCTTAGTGATAGCTCCACTACTCCTTTGTTGGCTATGTCCAAGATTGTTCAAACTGTCACAAAACAACTCCAAACCTCCAACTCTCTAGTCTCCTCTACACCTATGTTAGATCTCCTCCATATCCTCACAATCATCATGCCTAGAGATCGAAAAATTCCAAAGCGAGGCCCAACCTACTACAACTTCATCGCCAGAAGAACTAACCATGCCCCTCTGCTTACTATGTCTCAGCTCTTGGTTCTGCATGATGTTGCATCTCCATCCACAACTTAAAATTGGGTTTCCTATGATAGTGGCCATGTCCTAGTGGAGGAGGAATTCCCTTCGACCTAGCTCCCATCAATGGATGTTCCTACGAAATTTTTTCGAGTACAAACGCAAAAACCCTTCATCCCCCCTACCCTTCAATAGGGGGAATATAGCAGATATCATGTTCTATAAGAGATACTTCAAGCAACAATGGAAGAAGGGACCTCAGGAAATATGGGCATGAACACAGTGGCTTCACAGTTTGAGGACACGGAGCCTGAGAAGCCCCTACAACAAAGTTTCTTTGGAGAGCATTTGAATCTCCTTTTTGAAATGAGAAGAGACGTCGTGGACCAACTACATCGCCTAGAAACTCTTCACCACCTACTGGACATGTTCTTTGATTCACTCTCAAGAGAGCCTAGAAAAAAAGGATGCCCCATATTGTTGTCATCCTTACACTGTCACTCTAGTTCCACCCAACTCTTCATTAGCTTATGGGTATCCAGGGGCTTATTGTGTCTGATAGTTTTACATTTATATTTTTTCTAATGCTAGGACAATATAGTATGAGCCTATGGCTTCCTTTTTTATTAATGCTTTTGTTTAAATTTGATACGGAAACAACTTAGGTCATGGAAATCTTTTTAGATCCAGGGTCTAGTTCTCGTTTCCACTTTTGGAAAAATAGACCACATGCTCCCCCATATGTATATGTTTTTTTGAATCTTTGAGGAAATAAAACATTTACTTACAAAAAAAAATATCACCATATCTTTGTTAATTTAAAAGGTCATGAAGTTTGGTAGTGTGACAAATCTTTTGAAATAGAGATCTAACTTGGCTATATGTCAGACATTTTAAGAGAAATTGATTTTCGTTTTCAACCCTTTTAGTGTCACAGAGGTGACAAAATCTTTCATTCCACGACGTTTTAGGAATTGACCAATGCTCAATTTTAGTATTGATCTCATGATAATTAGTTCTTATTTTAGCAATGCTTATTTTCTTCTTTACACTTATCAAAAACAAAGAGACAATTTTGATCTTCTATATTATGGTTGATTACCTCCTTAGAATATTTTAATTTTTTTCCCTCTAACTCTTTATCGCACCACATTTTCTCCTTAAATTTTTATGTAATAATATTTTTATTATTATCCTTATTTTGCGATATGATCTCTTCCTTTATTCCCCAATGGTTCATCCAAGTCTGGGCATCCTTGTGCCATCATCGCTTGAGTCAAAAGTGGTTTTGGCTACAGTTTGAACCAAAATTAGGAAGCCTCTTTTCTTCCATGTTGTTTAACTTGTTCTTATACATTAGATATCTGGTCATAGTCATGCTCTCAACTAGGGAAAGTATTGCTTCTGTGTGGAGGATAGGATAGGGTGTATTTCCTTTAATTTTAAGATTACATGTTATAAAATTCTCTTGGATTTGCTATATATTTATCCATGACTCTCTAGAGATAATACATCCCAAAAATTCACATCCATGTAAAATAACGAGAGTAATAAGAGTCTCAAAAATGAGTTTTTTCTTATCCCATACCCAAAGACCCACTGATTTACAATTTTTTCAAGCCCATAATAAGCTTTCTACCCTCCATTTACCATTTTATCAATGTTATGATTATGGTTGAGCTTGTGATGGGTATCTATGTTAGGATATATGTATGAAGTAACTTTATCCAAGTTTTTGTTGTCATATACAAAAGTATCGTAGTTTATCTTATTGGACTTAATTATCATGACTTTTGTTTTGTTAGTATTAACAATCATACCCTTATTGGATCATAAAACCTTCAGGACTCTTATCTTCTTGTCAAGATCATTGGGACTCATCACCATAATAAAAATATCATCAGCGTAAAGAAGAATAATGATGACTATACGAGTGAGAATTGGGATCACACAATCTACTTGTTCCAAAGAATCTTCTAACTTGTCAATGTATTTTCCAAATGCGGTAGGGGACAAGGAGAAACCTTTATTGACTCCAATATTGTAGTTAATTTATTCTGACCAGCCTTCAATGTTCCTAAACTTGGAAATAACATTCTCATACAAAGTTATTAAAACAACCCTCAGCTCGAAAGGCACTTTTTATCTCTTCCAACCTATCCCAAAGACTTGTCTTGGGTACTTTGTCAAAATATTTCCTGAAGTCAACAAACAAAAATAGGAGATTGGTTTTATTATTGCAACACTCTTCCACAATGATCTTAAGTGTAACAATGTGGTCCATAGTTCAATGATATCTCCTAAACACGTCTTATCCCTTAGCTCTTTTTCCTTGGCTTTCTAGCCATAGGGTAATCTTATTTTCCAAAATAATTTCGTACACCTTGGCTAAAATGGGGCTAATCATAATTATGTTCTTATAATTAGAGGGAATTTTTTTATTACCACTTTTAAAATTAGGCACAATGGGGCTTCACATTCATAGTTTGAGGAAGCCTTGCTTGAATGCTAAATTCAAGATCTTGTGTATGGAAGGGATGAGGACAGGCCCTATGATTTTAGAAATTTAAAATTGGTAGAATTAAATGTCCT
Source organism: Picea sitchensis (assembly GCA_010110895.2). NCBI lineage: Eukaryota > Viridiplantae > Streptophyta > Pinopsida > Pinales > Pinaceae > Picea > Picea sitchensis. The sequence goes on from SNQJ01S0118085.1 coordinate 40,560, forward strand.
TAGCTTTCCCATTTTCATGTCATTTAACCCTGAACTCTATCTCTTCCATAGTAAAAATTTCATCCTCTATAGGAACGTTTGGAATGGTGTCCATGGTGTTAGGGAATTCGTAAATAATTTTAATATAGGAATTCTAGTCCTTCAAGGGAATCATATTATTTTCTTTACTTTACAAACTAGAATTTTCCTCAAAATATTCTTAGGATAAAAGTTAGATAGATGTAAAATCCCCTCTTTCTTTATATTTATATAGTACTTTTTTTCCTTTTCTTTTCAAAAAAGACTGGAAAATTGTATTCATTAAAAAGGTCATGAGCGAGGCTGCTAAGTACAAAAGAAAGAAATTTATTAACATAACAAAAATTTAGTTCCAACAGTTCATCTACTATCCAAGTTTCTATATACTCTCTATGGTTCCATAATATCCTATGACTATTTATAGATTGTACGAAATACTTCTGATAAAACACACCAAGTATTTTAAAAACAAAAAAAAAATATGTCAATCCTGAGCATGATGCATTCATACCTCTTCATTTTTTAGAATTTCCTCTTCTGAGGATGCCTGTTACACATAAAAATTACTCATTACAATGATGTCCTAGTGTCGTCATTACCAATGTTGCAAGTGTCACATTTTGGCCACAAGTGTCACAAAATCATACTGTCATCTTTCCCATGTCATGTCTCAGATGAAATTAACAAGAACGCTCAAAAGACACCTCAAAATATTGGTTTTGAAGAGGAGAAATCATTTGACAGAGAGTACAAGTCTTTTTCCATGGAAACAACCACTCAAAAATCAATTTTGGAAGGCAACGCTGCCCTATACACTGTCAAGGAGTGTCAATGCTCTATGCCCTCTTTTGGGGGAGCGTTCCAATGCTTTGTTCCCCATTCTGAGGGAGTGCTGGCCTTTTTTGAGAGAATTTTGGATTGTTGAGGAAAATCAGGGAAGAATCCCCTCATATCTGGCATTGGTTGGATTTGGATCTGAGGTCAAGGCTCAATCTTAGGGAAGATCCACAACTAAAGGAGAAGGATGCTCAACCTATCCCAATAATATATTAAGTGGTTAGGCCTCTCAAAGACTATATAAGGAGGCCTCCTAATGGTGAAAGGAAAAGACATTGAAGGCATCAAACTTATGATCTCATAAGGGAGATTTATCATTGAAGCATCATCATTTTCCTGTGGATTATTTGAGCAAAGGGTTGGACAAGGAGAGCTGCGAGAGGTTGTTGCACCTTCATCAAAGGTCTGTAAATATTATCTGTTGTTCTCATTAAGATACATATGTTCTTGGCCTCTTTCTTTCAAGGTTGTGTTTTTTCTACATGAACTTGTCTCTATTAGATAGATCTGGTTTCAAGTTAATCTTAGTAGAATAGGAAGTTTGTTCTATCTTTGTTTTTTTTGCAGGACTTATCGAGGAGCTTGGGGACCAAAGCTCAGCTTGGACTATGCAAGGAAGAAAACCATTTAAAAGGTACTCCTTTCTTCCTCTTTTCTATACTTTAGTTTAACTATATTTTAAAGGATGTCAGTGACCAATGTTAGCACTCTTTTTGTCTTGGTCTTAGGAGTCTAGAGCCCAAGAGGGGATCCACTTGTCCGTAGGGAGATTCTCTTGTAACATAAATTGGTGACTCCACCGGGGAATCAAAGCTTTCAGTTTTGGTTTCCTTTCTAGATCTTTTTTTAGCCTTTTCTCATTTTTTACCTTATTCATACCATGTCTCTAAATCTTATATGTGTTGATTGGCTCTTTCCTTCATCCTAAACACTTCTATTTTGTTTGAGATTTTTGGTTCTTTTTGAAAATATGGCTTTCCTTTTTGTTTCTTGTTTAATCACAACGAGAGTGTGTTTTTGTTTGTGTGAAGTTTGCTTCTGATTGTATAAATCTCATTGATCTTAAACTATGATTGACATAAGAAGCCTTACATCAGATTGATTATCTTTCACACATAAACAAAAGGATATATTTTTTCTGATTGGTTTTTGGATCTTAGAACAATTTTATAAAAAAAATTAGCATTATAGTGGATTTGATTGAGAAACAATTGCATGAGGATACTGCATCTTTGTGTTTGACAGTGAAAAAAACATTTTTCTCCTTCCCTTAAATAGACATTCATTGAAATAAAAGATTGTTTATCATCTCTTATGCATTTTTTTGGAATTGAGTCATTATACCATCAAGTTTCACCTTCATACACTCCTAAGTAAACAACAACTTCAAAATTAACGCTAATTAAAATTGATCTAGAACATTTTGTTTTTAGAATCTTCCACCAACATTAGACTAGGATTAGCGCTTTGCATTAGGCTGTGAGTACAACCCGCCAAAGCATTCAAAACAAACATTAGAATCTTCCGATAGGGAGAAAAAATACAATTGTCGTATAGGATTTATTGGATCCCCCTCTCACACATGGGTTATGCACGAGGTCGCGTTCGAGAGAGTTACAAAGATTATCCCTCCATGGTTCAACCGTTCGTAGTAGTCAAATCATGTATTGGGGGTTCTTCTTGAGGTTCAACTATTTTCATTTGATCTCGATGCTTCCTAAATTCCAAATCCGTTTGGGGTCCTCTTGAGTTCTACCAGTCCACTTGGCCTCAGTTCTTTCAAAGGATTTCAGACTTGTTATCCTGCCCATACATTCAGACTGGATTGTCGAATGTACCCACCCAGGGGCTGACTTTGAGTTGGTGTCCTTAGTAGCCATAATATTTAGGTTCTTACACAAGGTGATGATGAAGGGAAGTCTCACTGTACTTGGAACAGACATTGGTCAAACTCACTCGGGCTCCTTGGAGGTTAAATCCACAATTACTACTTGGAAGCTTTCACCAAGGCGTAAATATGTTAAGTAGTTCTCCATCGTAACTATTCCACCCACTCATATCCTAGCCCCTTCTTGACTTGATCACACGACGTTGGATTTCATCACCAACTAGTACAGTCATCAAGATTAGGTTTTTTTTACTCAGTTTGAATGCTAGATTTTTAGTGTATGTTGTTTCTTTTCGTTAGTCGGCCATAGATTTTTTTTTTTCGTTCGTTACTTAGCTCAAGAAACATCGACCTTCGTTGTTCACGTAGGATGCAAGGGTTACCCCCGCAAGATCCTGAGGTTTATCTACCTTTTCTTCCCAACTCTTCTGAAGGCCCTCCTGAGGCTCATAATGAACTAGTCTATGAGGTTGGAAGCACACACTCTTTGGAACAGTTTTGAGTTGTTTTCGATTCTTTGGAGGATTTTCTAATCAACCCATATTTGAGTATTAGGCAAGAACTGCATTTGTTGTAGGTGAAATCGTCTAGAGAGGTTGTTTTTATTAAGGATACTGACGTACCGACCGGACCTCACGCAGGATCTGGAGTGGAGGATCTCTTTTTCCAAAGTGAATCATTTAGGACTCCCACTCATACTATTGGAACCTCTGGTTTTGGTTATGTCTCTTTGACATTACATGATCTATATGGTAACCTAGGAGTGTGTCTCGATCGACCTATGGCATCACAAGTGCTTGAGACATCTGTTAGTTATACGGTACCTTTAAATCACTTTACCGGTACCACCAGTAATGTCATCACCATTGCAGACCAATTTTTGATTGGTTCTCACTCGGAACCTAGTATCCAGCTGGCCCATTCCACTATGGTCCCACATGTTGCTACAATCCCCACTGAAAATGTGACACCATCCCAGGCTCTGATTGGAACACCACTTAGACCAAATCCATATATTCTACTTGGGTGTAGAGCTTTGAATCCTTCCATTACCAACACTACCCAGGTTACACCCAGAGGTTCTATCCCTACACCTTTGTTTGGAGGAACTAGTCTTGGTGGCTCCAATCCGATTGGAGTCTCTAGTCATTCATTTTCTAGTTTCTAGATACCTCTGGGCACTCAACCTCACGCTGGGGAGAAACCTCCATTTGGGAGTCAAACTCAAATGAAGACACAATCTCATCTTGGGGGGAAATCCTAGATTGGAGTCCCTAACCCATTGTATGGACATAATGTGACACCAAATCCTTGGAACATTCCTTTTCTGGGAAATACACTATTCCTCGGGGGGCAACATCCTTAAGGACAACAACAACCTTATCCTCCTTATGAAAAAAATGTTTATCCAACTTATGGGAAAACCCATGAACCAACTTATAATCCTCATCACGCATCAAGTTATCCTCCCTATGCACATGTTTCTCAACCATCATCGAATCCTAGTTACACTGGTCAACAACAACCGAATGTAGGAGGACCTAATCGATATAATTATCCACCTAACCTAGTTTACGGTCCTACTGGTGTCCCTATGCCACACCAGTATCATCCTCACGTTAACCGACAACTACCATTTCTTGTGACTCTGGATATCCTAGAGTTGTCTTGGTTAACCAATGATCCTATATTGCATTATCCTTTTTGGCCAATCATCCCTACTAAATTACCTTCGGATATTCAAAAAATTGACGGTAAAGCTGGAGAAGACCCAAACAATCATGTGATGACTTTCCATTTATGGTGTTCATCGAACTCCTTAATGGACGATTCTATCCATTTATGTCTTTTCCAGTGAACACTTATAGGCTCAACAACCAAGTGGTATATTGAACTTCCATGTGGTTCTTTCCAAGATTTCAAATCCCTTTCCATGTCCTTTCTCACACACTTTCAACTACCCATTTGATATGAGACGGGTATCGAACTCTTGACCTTCCTTTGTCAGACAAACTCCGTGCATATCTCTGATCATATTCATGAGTAGAGAGGACGACGAAGGATGATCAAAGCAATCATTCCTGACCAGTTATTGGCGGAATGGTTTACTAAATCACTGTTACCCCCGATTGCTCGTGATGTTGCCATGGGTGGTGTAGTCACCGAGGAAGAGGCCATTTCTCGAGCTCAGTACTTAGATTTGGTTTATTCCCAATCTGGTACTTTGTATGAGTTGATCCCAAATTCTATGTGTGAAAATATTGATCCATAAAAATCGTCATCCACGTCACAGGTTGATGGAGTTATCGGCTCTGTCAAAATCCAATATCCTTCCCAGTCGACTGGAACAGAAAATCTATATGATCCAACATCTACTCCCAGTTCGACTGCACTCTCCTCTACCTCCCCCCAAAATCAAATCTCTGAGGTGAATGCAGTTCAATCTCCCCCTTCACAACAATCTGGAGGTAAGAAGAAGACGAAAAATAATCCAAATAATAATAATAACAATGAATAACCCAAAACTCAAACTCCTGTGCCTGCTACCGAAAATCAACCACAGCAGAATCTGAAATTTCTGTGTCTTATTTGTGGTGACAATCACTACACTCAAGACTGTCCACATCACGATGAAGTGGCCAAAATTTTTAAGGGGAATTCCCAACCGAACATGCTTACTCATCCTTTTCCTCAGCAACAATCTATGGTTGCTCAAACCCCCTCTCCATGGGGTAGTTCTAGACACCCATCTCATGATGAAGCCTTGACACGTGCCCATATTTATATATTTAATGGGATTGATTTAACCACCCTCTCTACGACCTATGACACACTGGTTAAACCTAAGAAAGGAAATACCACTAACGGTACTTTACCAGATCCATCACCATCCTCCGTTAGTCCTCCCTCAATTATTCCTACGTCCGGATCACTTCAGATCGAGAAACCTATGTTTGAATCTATATTACGCCCTCCTAAGAGAACTATATGTAAATCTACCTTTAATCATAGTTCACATATCACCTAGAACTACAACATTGTTAAAGATTTGGTTCAAGCATCGTGTGCTATGTCTACGTTAGAAGTTCTACAACACTTCCTCAGTCAACGTAGAATGATCTTGGTTTCTATTGGCATTTTTTATCCTAAGTCATCCAAGAATATCATGTTTAACCTAGAAAATTTTACATCTCGACTCTCTCACCAACTTGCTTTCCAAATTGATGTTGTTGCTCACAATCAAAAAATTCATCTCAGTGTTAATTGTTCACCCGAGGAAGTGGTTTCTTATACCTCTTTATTTGAATAATTTTGTGATGTCTTCTCTTGGAGATACGAGGAAATGCTAGGGATCGATCCTTCGATCGTTGTGCATTAGATTAAAAACTACCTAGGTGTAAAACCGGTTCGACAGAAACTCTGCCCTTTTCATCCTAAGAATACCGCAACTATTAAGGCAAAAGTTGAGAAATTATTGAAATTTGGCTTCATCTATCCTATCCCTTTGATGGAATGGGTTTCGAACATTGTTCTGGTTACTAATACGAAAGGGACCATTAATGTCTGTGTTGATTATAGGGACCTCAATAAGTCTTTTCCAAAAGACAACTACCCTACGCCCTTCATCAACCAAATCATTGATAATTGCGCAGGTAGCGTGATTTTCTCTTTCATGGATGGTTTCTCAGGATACAACCAGATTGACATTTTACCTGTTGATCAACATAAGACAACCTTCATCTTCCTGTGGGGAACGTTCGCCTATCGGAAATTATCGTTTGGCCTAAAAAACGTTGGTGCTACATTCTAGCGGGCCATGTCATATGCTTTCCATGATATCAAACATATTGTGGAACCTTACCTCAATGATTTACCTGCCCATTGATCATGTCGATTAGACCATTTTGGTCATCTATGGGCTATTTTTTTCGATGTCAGTTCTACCGCATTCGTTTGAACCCACATAAGTGTATCTTTGTTGTCGAATCAGCTCGACTCCTTAGCTTCGTTGTTTCCAAGGATGGGATTCAGGTGGATCCCTTAAAAATTAAGGCTATACTTGCTTTACCTCCACCTAATAATTTGACACAATGCCAAAGTTTGTAAGGGAAAGAAAATTTTCTTCACCGTTTCATTTGTAACTATGCTGATATTACCAAAGGATTTATGCAATTGTTGCAGAAAGACACCACTTTCATTTGGGATGACACTGCTCAACAATCTTTTGTTGTTGTTAAGCATGCATTGACTAATGCACCTCTGTTGCATCCTCCAAATTATACCCAGGACAATATCCTTTACTTAGAATCCTCTACTTCCACTATTGTTATGGATTTATTTCAATAGGACCCTATTGGTGAGGAACACATGATATATTATTTGAGAAAAAGTCTATGTAGTCCCGAGCTTCGATACTCACATGTTGAAAAGTTGGCTCTAGCAGCCATCATTGCTGTCCATAGATTTTGTCATTACATTTTTCTATGCACCACAACAGTTATCACGGACTCTAACCCCATGTATCACATTCTGACACATCAATTTCTTGGGGGAAAATATTCTAAATGAATCATGATCCTTCAGGAATTCGATCTCGAATTTGCTAAGTCCAAAGATAAACAATCCTTGTTGTTTGCAGATCTTATCTGCGACCTTCCCCATGCTGATGAAGATACTGAACCTAGATATTATCTCCCCGATGAAACTTTGTTCCTCATCAGTACGTCTGATCCTTGGTATGGAGATATCCTTCTTTATCTCCATACCCAACGTTTTCAGCTCAATATCTCTCATGAAGAACATCATTGTATTCGCCATCATTCTCACCGCTACCTTATAATCGGTGACACTTTGTATCTCCATGGTATTGATACTATACTATGATGATGTTTGACTCATGAAGAGGATAAACATGTTCTTAATGACTGTCACCTTGGATCCTGTGGAGATCATCTTTCTGGGATGGCTACAACTTAGAAAATATTACGTGCCAGCTACTTTTGGCCCTCTATTTTCAAAGATTGTATTGAGGTAGTCAAAAAATGCCCACCCAGCCAAGTTTTTCACAAAAAGGCACGGACCCACCCCGTTCTGCTACATCTTATTATTTCCACCGACCCCTTTTCCAAATGGGGCATTGATTTCATGCAGTGTAAGCCTACCTCAGCTGGGGGGCATGGTTACATCGTTGTTGTCATCGATTACTTCAAAAAATGGGTTGAGGCTATGCCTACATTTCTGAATGATGGTCGTACTACATCTCATTTCTTCTTCAACCACATCATCACTCGCTTTGGTATTCCACATTCCATGTCACTGATCATGGTTCACAAATTCAGAACCATATGATGAGTGAATTGCATTCCAAGTTGTGTTTTCGGCATGAAAACTCATCCCCGTACTATCCTCAAGAAAATGGACAAGTTGAAGCTATAAACAAGGTCCTTAAAACCATGATTAAACGTATGGTAGGGGAAAACAAGATATCTTGGCATCTACAACTTTTCTCCACTCTCTGGGCTTACCATACTTCAGTGAAAACTACTATTGGATTCACTCCTTTCCAGTTAGTATATGGCATAGAAGTTGTTTTACCAATCAGGTGAAAAATTCCCTCATGGAAACTCAAAGTAGAACTCATGCCTCATACTTCTGCCAAAGAATAACACTTCTTACACCTGACCAAGTTGGATGAAACACGTCGTGATGTCACTCTTGTTAACAAGACATATCAAAAGAGAATCAAGAATCAATACGACACATCCGTCCACGCTTGTACTTTTGCAGAAGGAGACCTAGTCCTCGTTTATGACCAGGCTCATGATAATTTAGGGACAGGTAAGTTAGAACCTCTATGGCATGGTCCTTACATCGTGAAACATTTTTTACATAGAGGCACCTATGAGCTAGTTGACTACGATGGAATCTCCTTGGGTGAGCCCCGAAACAGGCTTTACCTTAAGAAGTAGTATGCATAGAACATCTAGCATGCATGCTTTGTACACTATTTTATTTTAGTTTGGTGTGTATTTTATTGTGCGTGCTCAATTTTTTTCCTTAGCCTCTTATTCTATGTCTTGTGTTTTCATGCACATATGACATCTTCCTTTCTTATCTTTATCGGGTTTGCAGATGGCGCTAGTCGACACACCCAAAACGTTGCTTCTGCAACTTGGGTTGTTTACCACTCTGATGAGTTGGTGAGTTCAAGAGGTATTTTCTTAGGATCAGCTACTAACAACATGGCAAAATATCATGTTGTCATTGGAATTTTAACATAAGCCTCCTCCCTAGGTGTTTCTTGTATGATCATTAACCTAGAGTCTCAACTCATGGTCTATCAACTTAATCGAATCTACACTATCCACAATCCTATCCTACTATGTCTCCACTTACGAGTTYGTCATCTTGAATAAATGCTTGATTTTATCAAATACAGACACATACCAAGAGAACTCRATACCATTTCARATTCGTTAGCCAATTACATCATGGATCGGTATCTCGCACATAGATAAGGTTTCATAAAGGAAATAAATCATAAATCACATGTAAATTAAAACACATCACATTAAAAACATCATTTGGCACTGTAAAAACTAAGATATGTATATATATACAGCGTGACAGAAAATGTTTGATTACATCAAAAAAGTACATAGAAGGGAAAAATGTTGGGTCCTCATGCCCATAAAATCATCATAAATACTATACAAAAATATCAATGAGGTCCTAGTCCTCCCGCATCACATTGTTCTCTAAGTATCACACCACCGCATGGGCTACTCATCTCAGTAAAGAGTTAATACTCTCAGGGACTCCCACTTTGTGTCTCTACAAGTGCAAGAGTACGCCATCCCTCTCAAGAGGAGGGATACCTGTCGTAAGACCACAGAGGTTTGTATCCACCTCTCGAAGACCCCCTACCTCTACCTCATGATCTACTGCTATCTGAGCATCCCCGCGGTGCCCCAATGTTGGTATCTCTGTCATATGTGTTTCTCCCCTCTATGCATGATGAAATGATACATCTGTTAGGAACTCTTCTTATACGTACCCAAAAAAATAATATAAGTTTTTGAAATCAAAAAACACTTGACAAGATCATTTTTGGTTTCTTACCTGATACATCCGAGTCCACCCCATATGGAAGGACAAGGTCCATGCTTCCCCGGAAATCCACTTCGGCGTATGGGAAGTCTTATATCATGATCAATTGGCGTCCTAGCCAAGCGGCGAAGTCACCAGTAAACCTGAAATCTGTCTTTGATCCTAATCTCGAAGACAGGCTAGTCCATCGCTCCATACGTTGTTCTCCCACTGGTCGTACTGCTAATTCAATATGAGGTTGCATATGAGGAATGCATTCTAACAATAATGAAACCAAGAATGAACCATATCCGAACTGCTTCTGCTGCCCTGCTCTGCATCTCGTAATCTTCTCCTTCACATTCTGAAGGAACTCTACACTCATGTTAAACAGTGTTGGCTCTAGACACTGTAAACCATAGGCCACCTGTGATATTGAAACTAAGTGCAAGTTGGTACTTCCCGCTATACTCGTACTGGAAATTAGAATGGACTGAAGAGATAGATCCCTAATGTCTTTGATTGCGATTCTACCTCCCATTAATATCGATCCTGAGACACAATGGTTTTCCAAGTACTCATCCACAGGCACGGGAAGTTCCTTCTGTCCAGATAAAATAATGGGGGCCCCTCTCTTTGAGAGGTTGGTTAGGAAGTACACATCTTCCAACTCGATGGTAAGAAGGTACGTTCCTATTTGGAACCCTTGTTCTACAATGTTCCACAGTCCAATCATATACTCGAGAAGAAGAACCTCTTTCTTCATCTTTTGCATCTTGAAGAACTTAAGGAGACCGCAGTTCCTCAATGCGGCCCTTGATCAGGGACTTTGCAACATGGCCACTTCATCGAGATCATGCTCTCTTTCTTTCCACTCGATCATGACTTTTTCCAAATATACCTACAATCATTAAAAACCAAAAGTCATTAGTCACGGTTTTTCAACAATTATTAGGCAATAAAAACTTTAAAAACATTTATGCTCTTTTTATGAATCCAACACCCCCTTTACATTCACACCAGGGTGCCAATGCTCCCTTAATATGGCCACTAGGGTGTTGTGGAAAAAGATAATGCTCCCCTTCACATATTGAAGGGGCACTCACAGTTTTTGCGTGTTTTTGTGTGTGTTTTTAGAAAAACTCTTACACCAGAGTGCTAGCGCACTACTTTTCAGCTTGGAGGAGCGTTGGGAAAATTGGGCAACAGTCCCCCTAACAATCTAGAGGTGCGTCAAGCCCTTTTGAGCACTTGTGACATCCCAGGGCATCAATTTTTGAACCCAATTTTTCACTAAAAATTAAATTTAAACCGTGTAAATTGAATACAAGAAGAAGAGAAAAAACCTGATCTAGATGGTGACAGAAATAGTTGATCATAGCTCCATCACTGAACAAAGCAAGATTCACCCTCCAAATCTCAAATTCTCCATTGCTACAAATATTTTCACAAATGAAATGGTAAAAGGCATTTTTACCCCATTTTACTATTATAAATTTCATTTTTTGCCAAAGCATAGTTATTTTGGGTTTTTGAGTAAACTTCTATCTCTTTTTCGGAATTGCATGGACACATGAAAAAGGAACCCCCTGGAGGCATTTTTAAGCTCTTTTCAGACTCTCTAAACGTGAAAATATTGTCCAGTGATCTTCCTTCCTTTCCCACTCATTAAAAGGGTTGAAAGGGCGTCTTTCGAGTGATAATTTATCTCTTTTTCGGTCTTGCGAGACTAACATTAAGAAAAAGGACAACACTGGAGTTGTCTTTAAGTTATTTTCATACTCGCTAAATATGAAAAACCACTGAGTTTACCTTCTCTGGACTCGTTAAACAATCATACATTGAAGGACCCATATGGGATCAAACCCTTACTTCTTCCAGTTCATTAAATAAAGGAAGAGGGACTTACCGAAGGTGAGTTTTATCGAGCATGTGTTACCCTCCTCGATCTCGTTAAATCAAAAAGAGGTACTTGTCTATCTAGATGGGGGGAAAATTGAAGGAAGCAAGCCAAGCAGTTTTTTGACAACATTACCAGTAACTCTTACAGTCTCCCTTGGACATGAAAATTTGTCTTTGCATGCATTTTAGTCCGCTAAACCTCTACACTGAACCAATCCTCTGATTTTTCTTACTCCTTTGTGTCACTCGATGAAATTCATCGTATCCATTGCATCATCATGTTTTGGTCCATGTCATGTTTCTATTGTTGTGCCTTAGTTTTCAAGTGAAGTATCTTCCTCGAGAATCAACCATCACAAATTTCCTATTTCAAATACTCGTGTCCGTCCATGTTCATTTGATCCACCAATTTACATATCAGTGTCAGTTTTGTGTCATTGATAAGAGATACATCAAGGCCCTCCTTCGACGAGTGTGTTCCTGTCGACTTCAGCACATTATTCGGGAACTAGACTTAGGCACCAGTTAGTACCTTGGGACATGCATGCCTCAATGGCAGGCCTCCTCACATCCAAAAGTGGGTTTACATCATTGACCTCTGATTGGATGATTCCCTGGATGTTCGAATTTAGCTCATCCATTCACAT
>SNQJ01S0118086.1:0-11399 GCA_010110895.2 Picea sitchensis
CGAGGAATAAGTCATCCACATACAGGACCAATATTAGGCACTCATTACCAACAATATGATAATATAGGTTTGGATCAACAACACTCTTGTTGAATCCCAAACTCATCAAGAATCCATCCATCTACTCATAGAAAGCATGAGGTGCCTTCTTTAGTCCATATAGGGATTTCTTCAACCTGCAAACATGAGTTTTCTCATCAGGTATCACGAATCCTTCTGGTTGCTCGATGTAAAATTCTTCATCAATATCACCATTGAGAAATGTTGTCTGTACATCCATTTGATGTACTTTCCAACCCATGGATGTAGCTATTGCAATGATAGTATAGATGGAAGTGTATTGGGCTACTGGAGAAAATGTCTCCTCATAGTTGATGCCCTCCACTTGTGAGAATCCTCTGGCTACAAATATCGCTTTGTACTTCTTGACACTTCCATCAGCTGCATGCTTGATCTTATAGATCCACTTGGAAGTTACTACAAACTTCCCTTCTAGTATTGGAACAATATCCCACACATCATTCTTCAATATGGATTGATACTCTTCTGTCATGGCATATTTCCATACATGTTGACCTGTTGGTTCTCCATGATAAGAAGGCTCAGTATCAATGATGTGTCTCATGGATGAAAAGAAGATCGAAAATCTCTTTGGTCTCTTTCTCTCTCAGGATGTGCTATGAGGAGTTGCATGGCCCTCTGCCTCTTCCAGAGTTTGTCAGGCCCAGGCAGGCTTTTTATGGCTTACTACAATGTCTTTGGGGATATAAACTGGAGCAACTGGATCAACTAGAACAACTAGATCAACTAGAATAATTGTCGCATACCTATGAACTGTTTAAGGGGGAGAAGGTATTGTCTCGCTATCAATCTTCATTTGAGATTCTTTGGATATTTGAAAGGATATCTCTTCTTCAAAGATAACATCTTTGCTCACCTCAATCTATCTCTGACCAGAGATGTAGATCCGATATTCCTTTGAAGATTCACTGTATCACACAAATGTAACTTTTTTTCCTGAAGGGTCTAGCTTGGACCTCTTCTCTTTGGGTACATGAAAGTATATTGGACACCCAAATATCCTGAAGTGTCCAATCTCAGGCTTCACTCCGGTGAAAGATTCTTCGGGATTTATATTCTTCAAAATGTAGTGAAGATTTGTGTTTTGAACATATAATGTTATCATGCATGCTTCTGCCCACAGAAATATAGGTAGACTATGATCATGTATCATTCCTTTGGTTGCCTGGATGATGGTTCTGTTCTTCTTCTCTACAACCCCATTTTGTTGAGGGTTGTAAGGAACTGTGTAGTCCCTATTGATCCTTGTTGGCCCTTGGATATGGAAGCAAGAAAAGATAGAGGAAGAAAAGGTCAAACACGAACTGCGTGGAAGACATAGTGACTGTCACTGGGTCAAAGTAAGCAAAAGAGAAGAAAAGATGGAGCGAAGTGCGGAAAATCTAGCCGTTATATGAGGAGATCAAGGATGACAGATAAACAAGGGAGATGGATTGAGGAAAACTCAGAAAGTGGGGAAATCCAACGTTACCACTATGTAGAAATAAAGGAGAGACAGGTTGGTGAATCCCAGGAAAAGTGGGTCAAGTTGACCTAGGGTTTTAGACACCTAAGGTTTTGGTAATTAGGGTTTTGACACCTAGGTTTCGACCTAAGGTTGTCGGTGAGGGAATATAATGTATAAATAGAGGTTGAGAGGACCTAGGTCACTGGGGGTACTCTTGTTAGGCATTGATATTGATTAGTGTGGGTTGAGAGATTATTGTACTATGAGGGAGGAAGTGTTGAGAGCGAAAGCTTCCTGGTATTGTAATATCTTCAACTGGGTGTGAGGATCAAATCCTGCAGTTGGGTTCACAGGACGGTAGAGGAAGAGAGAAAAAGAGAGGAGATATGCTGACTAAGAGCGTAGATCAAAACTATAGGTTTTATATTAATATATTATAAGCGCAGTTATGTGGACGTAACCCTAGAGAGAGGGTGAACCAAATATACCTTGTGTTGTGTGTGTGACTTATGCTTTGATCTCTATTGTTGTTATATGGTTAATTTCATTACTGTGTTAGATCATATCTATAACTGTGCAGGATATATCTATCTTGATAAGTGTTGATGCATATGGAGTTGTTGTTGTACTTGATCCACTTGAAATTCCTTTGGTTGTAGACATCTCTATCCTGCAACCCCCTCATAACTGCTTCGGGTGAGACTTCATCTGCTTCGCAGGTTTTCTCGAAAGGCCCGATAGCTAGGGCTTGTTGGTGCACTCTTGGAGTGAACCTTGGGTCTACCCCTGTGCCAACAAATGGTTTTGTTTCTGGGACAGGAATCTCCATGAGGGAATGTCAAGGTGGTTCCCATCAAAGACAAAGATTCAAAAGTGGATAGAATATCAAGAGAGGGACTTCGTTGAAGCCCAAAACAATAAACCTAAATTAAGTACTGAAGATTGGCTACAAAGATACATTTTCACCGACATTCACGAGATTTTCTTTGGAGGAATCCATCAGGAGCTACATGAGTGGTTGGATAGATTAGCTGATACACAGTTTGAGATCAGATCTATACCTCTTGTGGCGTGGACATTGACGTTGATCCAGAGGGTTAAGAGAGATGATAACAATGTATCCAGAGCCGTAGATTATTGTTTTGATAGTACCATTGGAGGGTATATCGCCGAATTTGTTGTTGACAGAGTAGAATCATATAGCCAAGCTGAGAGAGACTTTTTCAAAGGACCCAAAAATATTTTTTTGCATTTTCTCAAGTTAAGAATCAAGATGATCTTGCATGAAAACCACATCTTGAAGATACAGTAGTTTGGCTAGACCAGAAAAGGCTAATGTTCAAAAACTCAAAAATCGATAGCGACATAGAAGTTGGACATATGCACAATGGAAGAGCATTCAGAGGGGTTCACCTTGAGAACTTGTTTAAGAAAAAATACAAAGAATAGGGTTTCTATAGTGGGGAAGAGGTAGATCTGACAGACGAAGAACATTCAGAATCCACTGGAACAGAAGAAGGGAAAGCTGAAGAACTTTGCCAAAGCGAGCCAAAAACCTCGAGAACTATGCAAAGTACTGAAGTAAGTTATAATGACCCCCCTGTTGTTCCAGAAACATTAAACCATTAGAATAGTCAGAATCACCAGAGTCTGCAGAGTACCATTACAAGCAATTCAGTGTCTACTCAGACATGAAACGTAGGCAGCTCCATGGCAGGTGAGATGAGGCTCCCTATTTTTAGAGGATATGGATCTGAAGATATTGATCAACACTGGTTCCTATACGAAGCCATATGGATGACCAAAAACATTACCGACGAATTTGTTAAAATAAACCAGTTTAGCACCACACTGAGGGATCGCGCGTTAAGCTCGTACATGAAGCTTATCCAAGGACTTGCGCAGTCTAAGACACTGAATGAGATCAAGAACGCATTGGTTTTAGAATTAAAAAAACCTAATTCAGAGTCACAATGTATCACATAACTGAAGGAGATCAAGAAAAATGTCGTCGAACCTATTTGGGATTTTGATCAAAGATTCAAAACCTTAACTGGAAGATTGACTTTTAAGATCCCAGATGAACAGAACAAGGAATGGTTCATCGTTGTTCTTCTATTGCATATTAGAATTCCCTTTATGTAGCATAATATTTCATCACAGGAAAAAGCTTTGGAGATCACCATGAAGCTTGAATCAATACCTATGGGAGAATCTAGCTCATGCATGAGCTAGATCCTGAGCCAGCTGACTAGTTTGTCTCTTCAGATCGAGGATATGAAGAAGGACAAGGGGAAGGACAAGAGAGAAGATATCTGGTGTGTAATATCTAGATCTGAAGGTCATAATAAAGAACATTGTCCCTTGTTTCATGAATATTTAGCCTTAGGAGCACTGAGCCCCTTGAAGCAAGTTAACCTACCCTGGTGCAAAGTATGCAGAAACCGACATTGCCCTGGTGAGTGATACTATATGCAAAAGTATGTTCAAACACCCACAAACTTGTATTGCACATTCTATATGTCCATAGGGCATGATGATAAATATTGTAGGGTCTTTTACCTGATGCATGAAAGATCAAGAGACATATACAAGATCCAAGGCGAAGTGCACCAAGAAGGAAACATTGCACAGTACAATTCCCCAGGAAGAGGAACTTTCAATCCTCGTAGTGGATACAGAGGATGAGTATGAGGAGGAGGTATGGATCAAGGCTTAGGACAAATAATATGTTGCAACTGCACAAAACCATGACATCTAGCGAGGGATTGTCAGAACCCTTGCACCACCTGTAGTTATTGCAACTCCTTCGAGCATGTTATTGAAGACTGCCCTGTGTTGCTAGCCAAGCTTCAGGAAAGACGAGGACCCCAGCATAACCCCCAAGTACAACTGATATATGCTGAGCCTCACAGAACAGACCCTAGAGTCATTGTTATTACTCGAGTAGGCATTACTATAGGAGAGGATAGAACAATCCAAAGAAATATCGCAAAATATTCAGGTATCAAGAAAGCTGCGGAGAAGACTCAGGATTTTGATGCAAATAAATAAAGACAAATATTCGAGGAAGCGAGACATGATTTCAAGAGAGACCAAGGGTCCTCATCAAAAACACGACTGGAAATAAAAGAGTATGGAATGCCTTAGGCATTTGACTAGTCGACTGTGCATAAAGAAGGAAAAGAGGTAAGTAAACTCATCGAATTTTTGTACACTTGCCTTAAGTTAATTCAGGATGGGAACATTGTGCAAGAACTATAGAACTTAATCAGGCAGTATGATATAGGGAAGATAGACCCCTTACTGAATAAGGTAGTAAACCAAATTGGCAAGAAGGGAAGAACCAATAAAGAATTACACCTGATGCTCAGATAGGAGAATATGATATAGACTCTGTGGTCCTCGACTTAGGATCAGAGGTCAATGTCATGATGAAGAAAACATGGGAACTGATGGGAAAACCCAAGATGATCTATTCCCCTATTAGACTTTGCATGGATAATCAGTAATATGTCAACCCATTTGGACGATTGGAGCATGTCCCGGTGGACATCGACAGAGTTAGAACCTTTGCAGATCTTGAGGTAATTGAAATTGTTGATGATAGCTTCCCTTACCCTACATTGCTTGGAATCAATTAGGCCTTCAACAACTATACTATTGTTGATTTGAAGAAAAGATGTATGATCTTTAAAAGATATGGTCTTAGGGTCATTGCACCCTTAGATCCAGATGAGGGTCAGCGTTACACAGAGCCCATCAGAGAAGAGGACCATGCATACGAACTGGAAAACATCTACAAACTAACAGCCAGACAACGATATTATATCAATCCTACAACCGATGGGAATCTGAGCTGGCAAAGTGACAACGCTTGTTCATCAGACTCGAAAGAAGTGTTGGAGAACTAGCATAACCAGATGTATGAAATCTCTACCATAAGATGTGTTATATTAACCAGAGAAGTTCGTTGGATCGACATAACAGTGAGTAAGTTATCCACATTTGATGGCCTGAACACCCTAGAAAACTTCCTTTCAGATTTTGAAACAAGTGTACCAACACAACAACGATTTGGCAATGGATGAGGCCCTGAAAGTTACACCAGCAATATGGTGGGGGACTCACAAAAGAAACATCACATATTGGACACAATGCCAAACCTTGATGACAACATGGTTTTCAACACAAACAGTAAGTTGCAAAGTAAGGTATATTGGTCGAAGTTTCCCAAAGGGCCATGCACGAAGCTATGAAGAGGCTTGGAGTGATATTCTTAGAGAAAAATGGGTGAAAAGATTCACTAATATTCTAGATATGACCCCTATCAATTGGTACCTTCAAGCAGAACTGCGCCTCATCACCACAAATTGGGAAGGTTTGATTCAATTTTTTTTTACCACCTCTTTATTTGAAAGTGAATATCCTTCAGTAGACCAAGCACTACAGATTGTGAGGCATAAGGTATTCGAAGAGGCATATAGCCTCCCCACGAAACAAGAGGAGGATGAATGGACTACGCCTCTCCAGAAATTGCAGACTTGCTATAACATCAATGCTGATGACGACGATGACCCGAGGAAGGTCAACATTACAAAGACAGAAGGCCAAAGAGATATAGAGGGACCAAAAGTTGAATTACCATTTATTGGACAACCATTTAAGATAAAAAAGGTTAATATTGGAACAAAGGAGACACCAAAGCTTGCCAATATCAGAGATTTTTGAGATGTTGCTACCATTGACAAGATTACATAATTATTGCACGAATATCAGGACTTGTTTCCAACCAAGTTCAATGATATGAAGGGAATCAAAGGACCTATGGGAGATATGAGAATACCTTTAAAACCAGATGTGAAGCCAGTCAAGCAAATACCCTACATATTGAATCCAAAATACAAGGAAAAAATGAAGATTGAGCTCAACAGAATGCTAGAAGCAAGAATTATTGAACCTATCAAAGAATCAGAATGGATCATCCCTATGGTGGTACAAGAAAAAAAGATAGGAGAAATCAAAATATGTGTGGACCTCAAGAAACTGAATGATGCATGTCTACACAACCCTTTCCCTACACCATTCACTGATGAAGTATTAGACAACATGGGAGGCCAAGAGGTATATTCTATTACAGATGGATTTTTAGGATACCATCAGATCCAGATTTCCAAGGAGGATTGCCATAAGATCACGTTTTCCATAGAATGGGGATACTTTCAATACACAGTAATTCCGTTTGGACTAAAGAATTCCCTAGCCATATTTTCCAGGGTGGTGGTCGAAGCATTCAAAGAATTTTTGCATAAATTTTTATAATCACATTTTCATGACTGGACTGTATTTAGTTTGTTGACAAACCATATTGAATGTCTAAGGCTAATGTTGGATAAATGCAGGCAGTGTCAAATTGCTTTAAATTTGAATAAGTGCATCTTCTTCTCACCATTTGGAGTATTATTAGGCCATATTGTATGCAAGCAAGGGTTGTTGGTTGATCCATCTAAAGTTGCAATAATAGTTGATTTACCACCTCCTACTTCAGTTAAACAACTGTGCACTGTGCTAGGACACACTGACTATTACAGGAAATTCATTCAAGGCTATGCCCAAATTACAACACCAATGGAGAAGTTGTTGAAGAAGGACTGCCAGTTTGGGTGGAAAGATGAATGCCAGCAGAGCTTCAACACATTGAAACAAAATATGGTCATTAACCCATTCTATTTTTTCCAGATTGGGGCAAGGAGTTTCATGTGCATGTCGATGCCTCTTCTATTGCACTAGGAGTAGTACTGGCATAGCCAGGAGCAAGAGACATTGATCACCTATTAGCCTTTGCTAGAAGGAAGCTATCCACAACAGAATTTAGCTACACCACCACAGAGAGAGAAGGATTGGCCATGGTATATGCACTACAAAACTTCCGCCACTACTTATTGGGCGAACACTTTAAAATGTTCACAGATCACTCCACGCTGAAATACCTAGTCAATAAACCAGTGTTGGGGGGGTGGACGTGTAGATGGCTCCTGTTGTTTCAGGAATATGATTTTGATATCATAGTTAAGCCAGGAAGAATGAACAAGGGCCCTAACCACTTGTCATTGAGGTTGGAACATGGAGAAGAATCCACTAGTTTGGAGGATACACTACCAGATGCACAACTGCTCGTCATTAGAAAGACTGATGACCACTTCATAGACATTTTCCAATTTCTGATGATAGGGATAACACCTAGTGAGTATACAATTCCCCAGAAGAAACAACTCATGGTGTGCACTGCAGACTTTTCACTGATAGCTAGTCAACTATACAAGATGGGACCTGATGAGATACTAAGAAGATGTGTTATGGAGGCAATGTGCCTACTGATCCTCGTAAAATCTCATGAAGGCCTTGCAGGAGGACATTATGTAGGGAAAGAAACTGCACAGAAGGTCTTGCGAGCTGGCCTTTGGTGGCCTACCTTACACAAAGATTCTAAGGATTATGCTAGAGCTTGTGATATATGCCAAAGAGTTGGAAAACCATCTCGAAGAGATGAAATTCCATTAGCACCACATATGACCCTACAAGCATTTGAAAAATGGGCCATTGACTTCGTGGGACCTATAAACCCACCAGGGAAGTGCACAAGAGAAAGGTACATCATTACTGCGACTGAATACTTAACCAGATGGGTCGAAGCAAGAGCAGTCAAGGACTGTAGTGCAACTATAGCTGCACGCTTTATATTTGATGACATAATAACCATATTTGGATGCCCTAAGACCCCTATGAGTGATCAAGGAACCCATTTCATCAATAAGACAGTGGAAGCCCTGACTGAAGATTTTGCAGTTCACCATCAGAAGAGTACACCTTACCATCCACAAGAAAATGGAATGGTTGAAACATTCAACAAGATCTTGGAGACAACATTGACGAAGGTGTGCAGTGTGAACAGGGATGACTAGGATTTAAGAGTACCAGCAATACCCTGGGCTTATAGAACCACTTGCAAGAAATTAACAATGTAGACCCCTTTCAAGTTGGCTTACGTCCTTGAAGTTGTTGTCTCAATGGAATACTTGGTACCAAGCTTAAGAATTGTTGCATTTATAGACATGGATGATACTGGTGTTGTCCACGAGAGGCTAGAACAGTTGGTTGAATTGGAGGAAGACCAATTCATTGTAAGATTCGACCAGCAGGTTTAGAAAGAACGAGAGAAGGCATATCATGACATGCACATCAAGAAGAAGACATTCAAGAAGGGTGACTTAGTACTCCTGTATGATAGTAAGTTCATAAGACACCCAGGGAATTTTAGGACACATTGGCTCGGACCATACGAGATCACCTATGTCACAGAAGGAGGAGTTGCACAACTGCAAACATTGAAGGGCGAGTGGAAGGAAGGATTGGTGAACATGATTCGGATGAAGTTATACTATGACAACCAGCTGCCTCACAGCTCTTAGTAAAAACAAAAAGAGAAGAGTCTAGGTACCAAGTGCAGTTGAAACTGGGTACCAGACACAGAAAAGACAGTCTGCACAAGGGAAGGGAAGTGGCACAAAGAAGAAATCAAAGACTGCACAACACAGTACAAAGTCAAAGTAAAATAGAAAGATCAGATATGAAGTGCCTCGGGACGAGTCATAGGTGAGTCTTGGAGGCCTGTTGGCCCTTGGATATGGAAGCAAGAGAATATCGAGGAAGAAAAGATCAAACACAAACTGCGCGGAAGACAAAATGACTATCACTGGGTCGAAGTAAGAAAAAGAGCAGAAAAAGTCGGAGTGAAGTGCGGAAAATCTAGTTGTTAGATGAGGAGATCAAGGATGACAGATCAGCAAGGGATATGGATCGAGGAAAACTTAGAAAGCGGGGAAAGCCACCATTACCACCATACAGAAAGAAAGGAGAGATAGGCTGGTGAAGCCTAGGAAAAGTGGGTCAAGTTGACCTAGGGTTTTAGACACCTAGGGTTTTGGTAATTAGGGTTTTGAAACCTAGGTTTCAATCTAAGTTTGTTGGTGAGGGACTGTAATGTATAAATATAGGTTGAGAGGACCTAGGTCACGGGGGGTACTCTTGCTTGGCATTGATATTGATTAGTGTGGGTTGAGAGATTATTTTACTGTGAGGGAGGAAGTGATGAGAGAGAAATCTTCCTGGTATTTTAAGATCTTCAGCTGGGTGCAAGGATCAAATCCTACAGCTAGGTGTGTAGGACAGTAGAGGAAGAGAGAAGAAGAGAGAAGGTATGTTGACTAAGAGCGCAGATCAGAATTGTAGGCTTTATCTTAATATATTATAAGTGTAGTTCTGTGGACGTAGCCCTAGAGAGAGGGTGAACCATGTATACCTTGTGTTTTGTGTGTGAATTATGCTTTGATATCTATTGTTCTTATATTTACTGTGTCAGATCAAATCTATAACTATGCAGGATAGATCTAGCTTGATAAATGTTGATGCATATGGAGTTGTTGTTGTACTTGATCCACTTGACATTCCTTTGGTTGTAGACATCTCTATCCTGCAACCCCCTCATAGATGCTTCGGGTGAGACTGCATCTGCTTCACAGGTGTTTCCGAAAGGGCCAGTAGCTAGGGCTTGTTGGTGTGCTCTTGGAGTGAACCTTGGGTCTTCCCCTGTGCCAACAATCCCTACTTCAATACATAAATTACTGAAATCCTTGGAGGTGTATTCTCCTCCATTATTTGATCTTAGTACCTTCATCTTTATTTTGGTTAGGTTCTCAACCTGAGCTTTGAATTCTTGAAATCTTGCAAGGACTCCATCCTTGGTCTTCGGGAAATAAATCCAAGTTTTCTGAGAGTGATCATCTATGAAGAGTACATAGTAAAAATAACCATTCAGGGAGGCAACAATCATTGGCCCACACACATCTGAATGTATCAAGTCCAAGATTTCCTTGGATCTATTGTAACTTCTCAAGAAGGACCCCTTTACATTCTTTCCAAGTGCACAACCTCTGCAAACACCTTTATGTTGAATATGTATCTCTGGAAGGTTTATTACCATTTTCCCTAGATCTTAAAGGGATCTATAATGAATGTGAGCAAGTCTCCTATGCCATGGCTCACTCAAGATGATAGTATCATGTAATAGGGCCTAGACTGGTCTGATAGTCAACCTGTATAATTTGTTTTCTCAAACACCAATTACTCTGGCATAATTTATATGTGAGTCCTTGTGCCATGCAATAACTTTTCCTTCAGAAAAATTAACCTTGTAGACTTTGTCTTCTAAAGAAGAAATGGAGACAAGGTCACTCTTCATCCCAAGTACATATAGTACATCACTTAACTGAAGAGGTATGTTCAAATACAGTTGGAAATTAGAAGTTCCAACCCCTATCACATTATATCTACCATTGTCTCTAAGTACAACATGTAGATTGGTCTCTTTCTCAATAAGATTTGTCAGGTGATATGTAAATCTGGTCATGTGCCTGGAGGCATCATTGTCAATTAAATAAGTATCATTATAAGTAGGAACCATACCTGAGAGTGTTGAAATGAATAATAAGGCTTCTTCTTTGATGCCTTCATTTCTCTGAAGTATTGGCTTCCAGGAACTATATTTTCTTGATTCATTAAGCTTATCTTCCATAATATTTTTGTTCATCGTATTTTCAGATTCTTCACAAACCCTTTCCAACTGGGATAGAAAACCTAATAGCTAGGCTAGGCTATAAAATTTGGTTTTTTTGGGCTTATGACTACCAAAAATAATCCTTGAAATTCAGAAGAACATTGGTGAGCTGAAAATCTCCTTCAATTAGTTGCAGAAACACTAAATTTGAATTTTCTGCAAAAAATTGTGGAACCCTAGAATCCCTAGGACCAAAAA
>SNQJ01S0118086.1:15720-26683 GCA_010110895.2 Picea sitchensis
ATTTTAGACCTCACACAAGTGTGAGTGAAAGATGATGAATAAAAGAGAGTTTTAGCTCTCTTACTTATACCATACCAATGACCTTAATTTAATTTTAGGTCACAAAAGGCCGACAAGGCCAAAAATACATAACAATATTGTTTTTACATTAAATGTCAAAATCAAACCCTAAATCAATCAAAGATGAAGACATCATGCCCTTTTACGGTGACTTTATCCCCTTTTAGGGAAACGTTGGCCTCTTGGAGAAAAACATTAGGCCTCCTTGGGCCTTTGTAACATGCCACACGTGCCATATCTGCCTCCTAAAACATCCACAAGTACTCCATGACGTCATGAATGTCCTAGTGGAAAAGGCACAACCCCCCTAGGTAAGGCTCTACCAAGCTGCCTCTGGTGGAACGTTTTCCTCCTCTTTAGTGCAAACCCTCTGATCTGTCTCTGCCCCCTGCTGGAGTCTCAGCATCCATCTGGTGGGCTTTCATCCCCATGGAGGTCCGAACTGATCATCTCCCCATGTGTACCTGTTCATCTGGTATGGTCCTGAAACATCAACAAATACACCCTCCATGGGCTCATAAGTCATAGGGATCATAGCAATTTCAATCACATCTAATAAACAATTTTATTAAACATGTGCATAAAACTCCTTTTACTCGGACAAGTGCTCAAAGACATTATACTAATCTGCAAGCCAAGTTTGGAGGAAGTGATAGGGAATCCTATTGGGATAATTCTCATTGGGTGTGGGGTGTTTCTAGGAGAAATCAAATCCAATCCATGTGAGTGGATGAGCTGGTAAGGGATGTTTGGACAAGGGCTGCAGTGATAGCAGGGAAATGCATGGATTACCTGTGGGTGCCTTTGTAGAAGGTGAGTTTCACCTGTCATGGATGCAATTTTTTCCAAGCCCATTCATTTCTTTTATCTTTATTCTTATTTCTTTTTCTTCAAGAAGCTAGTCAGGGGACACTTCCCCGACATGGTGAATAGTGGTGTCAATGTTACCCACAAGCATTTCGCGGAAATGAGAAGGCTAGATCGTGATGAGACCCCCTTTCTCTTGGTTATGCCACCAAGAGACATTACCCTGGCATGGTGATAGCTACTGGTAGTGTCATACCACTACATGCCCATGGACCTAATAGGATGGCTCGTGATGAGACCCCCTATCCTCTAACTAGGTCTTGTTTTATTATTTTTATGGGTCCCTCTGTTTCTTGTTGAGAAGCCTTTTACTGCTTTCTCAGGGATCCCTAGGCAAAGCATCTCGAGGTTTCATTCTTTTGATTCTATCTTTTGCCAGCTTCTTTTACCCTCTGGGCCTTTAGCCCCTTCTTCCCATAAGGTTAGTTAAAACCCTTAAATATTTGGCCAACCCAATGCTCGGACCAGTGTAATGGGATGGATGAGCGGGAGAAAGATGGAAAGTGGTAAGTATGGTGGGAGAGGACGATGGATTCTCATGAATCCCCCTAGTAGAAACTCAAAAACTATGGGCACAAGCTTACTAGGGAATCTTGTCATTCCCACCAGATATGTGTTAGGTGGAAATATTGTTGTTTAATTCCGTTTTAGTACTTGCCCAACTATTTAATTTGTCAATCCGAGGTTTGTAGGCTTACGAAGCACACACACTATATATGCAGGACTGAAGTAGAAGTAATCTAATCTAAATCGCTAAAATGAAATTAATCTAGGAAAGCATTGAAAGACTAACTAGGAAAGAAGGAAATTAATCTAGGAAAGCAATACAACATGTGAAGAGTTGAATGACAAAATACATATGTTAGCTCAGATAATGCTATCTCAAATTACATTACAAGAATCAAATGACAAATCATGAAGGCATGACAAATGAAAGAATACAAATCAAAGCTAAGAATCCCCTTCTAAGACTTCAAGATAATCTAAGTCTAATCTCTCATCTCTCTCCCCAAATGAAGAGAGAACACTCTCTTTTATACATGAAAGTCTTGAAGATAAGATAAGAGTCTCATAATTATAGATCCACTATTCTCTCAGCCACTTTCCTATTATCACAAGATATGATCCCTTCAAATCCTCGACACATCTTTCACAAATCTTGGATAAGATATGCCATCAAAATCTCCATGATCTTCTCCTTTGAATATGCTTGAATGATTTTCCCAAATATTCTTCAAATCTTCAAAGCTTGAAGATGAAATTCGAATTTGAGGTTAGGTGGTAATATTTGACTTTGTTGAAATCTTCAAATATACATGTACACGTCATAAAACTCATCCAACCTTGAGATATAATGAAAATATGTTAATTTTCTAATATTTAATCATAAATTCACTTACAATACTAAAATGAGTAAAGTGGAAAATAATAAGGTGAAACCCAAATGTATGTATGGAAATGGTATGATAAAAGGTTATTAGGACCATGAAATGTAAGGAATGGTGAAGGGAAAAGAGGATATAAATGTGAAATTTCTGAGTCCTAACATCCCCCCCAACTGAACTTGTTGCCTGTCCTCATGCAACCATGCATGGATTTTCTTAGGAAATTTTGGCATTCATACTTTGGCTTTGATTGATGATATCTTTTTAATAAGGAATATTTCCAGGATTTGAAATACAGGAGTAGCAGCATGTAAAATACATGTGTAACAACATGTAATATGTGTGTAACAACATGTGAAATATGTGTAAAAACATGTGAAATTTTCTTATGGTTGGTTCTTGTGTGACAACCATGAATACAAAGAATGTTGGTTCTTGTGTTAACAACATTCATTTCTCTTATTTGTTTTCTTGTTGCAATAATTTAGTGATATACTCACTGGAAATAATAATAAGCTATTAATGTGCATAAGAAAGCATCATTGTGTATAAGAAAACCTTTTCTTTATCTTTATGAATCATGCCAATATGTATATCAATCCAAATGCAACAAAGTGTCATTGTAAAAGAAATGTTAGTGAATCATAAATGGAATGATGAGATGGTAAAATGGAATAATGGTAATGAATATGTGGTGAAATAGTCCCCCCCTCGCAACTGAAGTGGTTTCATATCCTTATGAAACTTAGCATAGGTTATGAAAGTGAAAAGATAGGGTTTCATATCCTTATGCAACTTGGCATAGGTTATGAAAGTGAAAAAGGAAATAGAGCATGGTAAGGGAATTTTCCAAATTTATTCATTAATAGCAAATAAGGAATTACATGATTAAATATTAGAAAATAACATACCTCCACTTACCCAAGAATGATGATGAACAATGCAAGAGGAATATGGTTGATGCTGATGCTAGAGCATGGAAGATGTGACTGCTGCGGGATCATGAAAATGGAACCGCTAATGTTGTTGCTGCTGTAACTGGATCATGGGAAGTGAAGGAATATGAACTGCTACTATTGAATCATGAAAAATGTGGAAGGCAGAGAATGTGGAGTTTTGGTACTCTCATAGATCTGAAATCAAACTGTTGTAACTATTGACGGTATCATGAAAAAGTGTATAGTCTTCACCCGCTACAAATCAATGGTACAATTCTAGTCATGCGAATAAGTGTGTCGATGTTGAGCATGAAGAGAAATCATTAGATTACCAACCATTGATGATGTTCGTTAACTAATGTGAGAAAAACTCACCAGTGATGTCAATGAGTGCCAAGGTACCTGAGTACATCTTGCGAAGTGTGAATA
Source organism: Picea sitchensis (assembly GCA_010110895.2). Taxonomy (NCBI): domain Eukaryota; kingdom Viridiplantae; phylum Streptophyta; class Pinopsida; order Pinales; family Pinaceae; genus Picea; species Picea sitchensis. The sequence continues at coordinate 19,400 of SNQJ01S0118086.1, forward strand.
TATGAGTTGATGTCGAGCCACTTGAAAAATCTGACAATCATGGGACATTGATGTACTCCCATGATTGTCAGTGAGAGAACTTGTCATTAAGGCATGCAAGCCTCAAGGTACTCAAAACGAACTCTAGTCTATATCCCAGATAATGTGTTGAGGTCGATGGGGCAAAAATGTTGAAAGGTGGGCCTTAAGGAATCCCACATTAGTCAACGCAAGTTTATAAAAAGATCGGTAGGACTATAGATTGAAATATCTCAGTAGTAACAGTGTGTTTGGCAAGGAAATGTAGTCATGGAAAGGGAGCTGGATAGTTTTATTGACAAGGAAAACTGAATTGAAAAAGCTAAAGAGATGTATGTGACTCAGAAAGATAGGTGTGTGCGAAGTCATGAAGGATAATTCAATGGAATATGGGCTTCAACACAGGGATGACCAATCTTCTTTGAAGGAGAAATGGAGGAAGACATTCATGACACAAATGGGTTTATGAAAAGGTTTATGTGTAACAACAAACATCATGATGTTAATGATGAGTAACAACTCCTTCAAGCAGTGAAGAAGGCATGTATTTTTTTCAAAAGTTTTTGTGACTTTTGAAAATCACTTTAGCAGCAAGATGTGATCAGTTGTGCACCTAAAAAAAACTTAGTACAAATCCTGCATGAAAACTTGTGAGATGTTCGAAAAAATATAACATGCAGACAGAAGAACAAATGCGACAAAGTAAAAAAATAAAATGTGTTTTATACCTCTTGTCGTGGTCGTTGCACGTGCATTTGTTTCATTGTTGATTACTTACTTAGCATAAAATCTCAAAAACATGTTTCCATATTGTTTCCAGGAATTTATGAAAAAAAAAAGGTCCATTTTGCAATTTTTATCATTTGTTTCTAATTTTTATTTCTATTTTTAATTTTTATTTATTATAAGAAAAGAAATAAAATCAAATTCTTTAGCAAACTGATTAGGCTCATCTTCCCTACAGAAAACTGATTAGGCTCAAGCATATGTGCAACAATTATAACTGGATAGGTACTACGACTAATTGTACGAGAAATACTTGCTCCACGATAAATACTAGATAGGTATTGCCATGCAATGACTTGCTCCCTCAGCGGCCTATAGCCTCTGTAAACACTGAGTGAAGGCACCAATGATGGGAAGATGGAACCGAGAGCAAAAATCAACATGAAATGCTGGAGGATACGAAAAATCAGTTGCGTTCACCCAAAGAGGGATATCCTGCCTTATCGATCTCTTCTCTGGCTGTATTTTAATTCCTTAGATGAAAATATAAGCTCATAAACCAACATCACCATAATCATGAAAAATCTCCTTATATAAAAAATCTATCTTGGATGAACGATCTTAGCACCATTTAATATATCCAAATACATTTTATTATCAGGCTTCCATCACAATTTTCATTTCTAACTTCTCAAATATATCTGTAGCATGCGCAAAGAATTGATGAGGTAAGGCGATCCAATTATTACCACTTTGGTAGTGGGCATGCCAGCTGAGAATGCCTTTTTTAGCAAATTCAGAGCTTTAATGGAAAAATCATTCCACCCACCATCCCAATAATACATAAGGCTCTCAGGAAAAAAACTCGACTCAGAATATAAAGCGGCCATTGTGAATTGGTGTCTATCGATTGCTCCATTCTCATATTGGTTTCCGCTGCACAAATTAGATTTGTACTATGTTTTTTTTTTTTTATAGATTGAGATCTAAGTCTTTTCATGGCAGCTCTTTGTAATTTCAAGTGGCTGTAATTGCAGGTGACTGTACGATTCATGGTTGTACTATACTTAGTGTAGATCCATGGCAACTGTATCCCAATCAATCGACATTAATAACACTCGTTCCCTCCAACTGCTGCGTGTTCATATGCAATATTCTCTTTATTGGGTATTTTTTTTATGAGCTCCGGAATTGATGCCACCGCTTCTTCCACCAGATGATAAAGAAACTTATACGTCTTCTCTTTGATTTGAAATTCTTCCATTGATCATGTGTCTCAATTAACCGGGCATTCATAACAGTGGATCTGCATGCCCTCGTTGAAAAATCATAACCCATTCCAATCACAATCCCTACATTTTGTTAGAAATACACTCAAAATTTACTGTTAGCATATCATTTTCAATTTTGGAGAGTGAAACAAACCTGATTTTAGATATAGCGTGAATGCTAGCAGTCTGGATATAATACCGCCAAAACAAATCTTCATTGATTGTCAAAAATTGCCAGATAAATGCAAATGCCAACCATTATAATTATCCCATCTAAATATGTTGGCTTGGAACTATAAACATGGGTCACTTCGATATAAACGAAATTTGCAATCTCAGCCGAAAGTCTCTGTACTGGGTTGGACGTATCGAAGATACAAGGAGATAAACATGAATCAAAAACTGGATTTCAGGGGGATTTCAATCTTGGTTGTACGAGATATTTTATTGACTTAAAACCAATTGAATCTTCCTCCCACGATCAATCCATATTGTAGGCATCTCGGATTAATTATAGTGCCACGAAAACAAAAATGGTTATTTAGATTTGTTTTGTTGTTGAGATTTTTTTTTAAAAATTATCACCAAAATTTTGGAAATGATAAGGGAAGATCTACAAAGTAAAGAAAACATATTTTGATTTTGTTTTTCATTAATTAATCTCATATCCAGGTTCTAATTGCAGATTTCAATCAAGGTAGAAGGATGGAGACAAATCGTGGCGACCAATATGAACCTATGGTTTCATATTTTATTATTTTTGCAGGTTCAATGTGTAGGGTTCACTCCAAATCAAAAGGTGAAGGCTAGTCTAGGCAATCAAGGCGACTACATTGGAGGATTTGGCGTGAGCAGGTGCAGGTTTCGGATGAAGGTGAGATATGGCATCAAAAGTAGAAATGGAGCAGACCGGAAGTTAAAGATTAGAAGAGTGCAGGCATGACACTGTTCAATCACTGTTACAACAAAAACGTCATTGTTTCAGCAAGTAAAATTTCGCTGTAACAACATGTAAAATTTTGTTGTAACATGATGTAAAAATTTTCTGTAACAGCATGTAAAATTTCGCTGTAACAGCATGTAAAATTTTTCTATAAAAACATGTAAAATTACGTTGTTTTATTCATCTAATTTTTATACTTGCAGGTCCAGGATGAACACGCAATTTGTTTTATTTTTATTTTTAAATTGGTTTCTAATAAAAATTAAACTTGAAAAAAACAATTTTTTTTTTTAAGAAAATGGATTAAATGCATTAAAAATTGGAGATGAAAAATAGATTAGGCAAATTAATTTTAGCGTCCATAATCAAAAGTATTCCTGAAAATTGTTGAAGGCATCCTACTTTCAGATACTCATGATCGCTTGAAGCGCGGAGGAGAGCATACTTATTCTAAAACACAAACAAAACTGAAAATAAAATCCTACCTACTCTATACTAATTAGAAATTAGAATTTAATTACGTTTAATTAAATTTCCAGTGGAGCCATTCACGTAATAGTAATAAAAATATATTCATGTGCAATTTTTCAAATGAAAGATAGAAATTTACAAGAATAAACGAATTTTGTTGTTGTAACGGAAAACTAACTAAATTTTTTTTTTATCTAAACAAGTAATCAGCTGGAACCATTGCTCGATATATCTTTCATAGGCGCGATTTCCTTTGATCAGATCTTGTTGTAACTCCTCTTCATCTTCCTCAATCTCTTGTTCAAATGTTTGTTCGTCACCATATGCGTAGGAGTCTTCAGATGTTAAATATTCATTTGTTCCTGGAGGAGTAATTGAATCTTTAATTCCTGTCAAGATCTCCTCTTCTAGAGAAGAGGAGATCCCGACTTTCGCAAGGACCTGAGTGAGTAGTTCCAAGATGAAACTCATTGTTAAACCATGGTGAAAAAGGGATTCTTAGAACACCCAAAAATCGAAAAACAAATTGCATAAAAATCACACTCTGCCAAAAAAATAAAATTAAACACTCATGCTGAAAACAAATACTCTTCACAGTTGGGAAAATCAAGCACACTTGCTGAAATTGAAATCATACTTACGTAAATTGAAATTCACACTCTAGAGTTGCCAAGGAGAAAATGAGGATTCTTCACTCAAGTAATTACTATGATTCCTTACCAACGCATGTAAATCATACTTGCAGTAAATTGAAACACACCCTAGTGTACGCTTGCAGAAAAATCAAACTAAACTTCAATCCATTGTACTTTCCCCGACAATGGCACCAAAATGTTAAGCGGAAATATTGTCGTTTAATTCCATTGTAGTACTTGTCCAACTATTTAATTTGTCAATATGAGGTTCATAGGCTTACGAAGCACACACATTATATATGCGATACTGAAGTAGAAGTAATCTAATCTAAATTGTTGAAATGAAATTAATCTAGGAAAGTATTGAAAGACTAACTAGGAAAGAAGGAAATTAATCTAGGAAAGCAATACAACATGTGAAGAGTTGAATGAAAAAAGACATATGTGAGCTCACACAATAATGCTATGTCAAATTACATTACAAGAATCAAATGACAAATCATGAAGGCATGAAAAATGAAAGAATACAAATCAAAGCTATGAATCCCCTTCCAAGACTTCAAGCTAATCTAAGTCCAATCTCTCATCTCTCTCCCCAAATGAAGAGAGAACACTCACTTTTATACATGAGAGTCTTGAAGATAAGATAAGAGTCTCATAATTACAGATCCACTATTCTCTCAGCCACTTTCCGATTATTGCAAGATATCATCCCTTCAAATCCTCCACACATCTATCACAAATCTTGGATAAGATATGCCATCAAAATCTCCATGATATTCTCCTTTGAATATGCTTGAATGATTGTCCCAAATATTCTTCAAATCTTCAAATATTGAAGATGAAATTCGAATTTGAGGCTAGGTGGTAATATTTGACTTTGTTGAAATATTCAAATATACCTATACACATCATAAAACTCATCCAACCTTGAGATATAATGAAAATATGTTAATTTTCTAATATTTAATCATAAATTCACTTATAATACTAAAATGAATAAAGTGAAAAATAATAAGGTGAAACCCAAATGTATGTATGGAAATGGTATGATAAAAGGTTGATTAGGACCATGAAATGTAAGGAATGGTGAAGGGAAAAGAGGATATAAATGTGACATTTTTGAGTCCTAACAATATGGTCAAGTGGATAGGTATACGATCCAAGCACCCGTTAGAAACAAAAATAGTTGGATGCACATATTCAAAGGTTTTGAGGATTACAGTGACACATACCATGATACCCGGACTCATTACCGCATGGAGCAAGATCCACTTCTACTACAGGACCAGGCCGAGGTGATGGATGTTGTTGTTGCTGAAAAAGTGGAGGCACTGAAGGAAGAAAAGATGGGCCCTCCAGGGCCATGCTCAAGTCGATCTGGCTCTTGGTACTCCATGTCTAGGACCTGTGGGCCTCGAGATATAATATCCTTAGTTATCCCTAAAGTGGGGGATAACACACCCAAGATAGGTGTAGACTTCAGCCCTAGAAATGTACTTGCTGAAATTTCCAAATGATAAGTGACTTGTGTGTTTCCTAAATGGGGAAATCACATTTATTTATACTAGACTAGACAGACCAAAAGTGGTGTCTATTGGCACAACATGGTCAACATCAATAACTAAGAAAATAATTATTACAATAAACATTAATTAACTTTCACATATGGTGGAGCCGACATGTACCCTTTACATCACAATTAGGGTTACAGGTACATCTTACTCTCAAAAAATATAGCAAGGGATCTCGCACATCCACTAGTGCTCAACCACTAGGGGCACGCCCACTTTTTCTCAGCCACAGGGACATCCTACTCAATAGATATCTATCTCACTGAGTCCACAAGGTAGGAGACCACACGTCATAACAACTCATTCCATAGTTTGACGTACACCCATCACATGGGCATATTCACCCAACACAGGGGTACACATTGTTTGATGTGAGAGGAATGACACAGCCATATCATGGGAATCCTCACCCCACATAGGGGCACACATCATCTCATCTCAGTCCAGAGAGGAATGACACACCCATCTCATGGGAAGACCCAACACACGGGCTCTCTCACAAGTCGACTCACTCAGTCTGTGTCCTAGAGGATGTCTCGTGAAGCTATAATCATCAACACTCCCTCTCAGCTAGGGAGGCATTCTCCACCATGCCAAGTCTCTCAAGGAAGTACTCGATCTTCATTTTTGCAAGAAGGTTGGTGAAGATATCTGCAATCTGCTCATGTTTACGAAGGTACTTCACGTGTACTTCTTTCCTCTGCACCATGTCTTTGATATAATGATATTTTATCTCAATGTGTTTCGATATATCATGAAACACAGGGTTCTCAGAGAGCTTGACACAACTCTGGTTATCACAATGAATAATGGTAGGATCCATCTCATGATCAAATCAATCTATCAGGAGATTGTGAAGCCACATTGCTTCGCAGACTACCACACTCAACACTATATACTCTGCTTCTGCTATACTTAAGGCCACATATTTTTGTTTCCTGCTACACTAGGAAACCATGGCATACCCCAAGGTAAAACAAAAACCGTATATGCTCTTCTAGTCCACTACGCTCCCTGCCTAATCTGCATCAACATATCCTTGCAAACTCATGTCTACATCAAAGGCATATCTCAAGCCATATCCAATTGTGCCTCATAGATATATCAATGCATGCTACATTGCTATCCAGTGAGTTTGTCTCATATGACTCATGAATTGACTAAGTACATTCACTGCATGGCATATGTCAGTTCTGGTGTTAACCAAATACATCAATCATCCAATCAATTGTCATTATAAATGTGGATCAATCTCACCTGAATCAATATAAGCATCATTCATATTCTTCAAATCCATCACCATTGGTGTAGGCATGGATTTGTAGTCTATCATACCGAACTTCTTCAATATATCCATTGTATATTTTTCTTGACTCAAGAAAATATCATCAGTCCTCTGCCATACTTCTAGTCCCAAGAAGTAGTGCATCATACCCAGATCCTTCATATTGAATTCAAAAGTCAATGATCACTTGCATTCAACAATAAGTCTTTCTGACCCAGCGAGGAATAAGTCATCCACATACAGGACCAATATTAGGCACTCATTACCAACAATATGATAATATAGGTTTGGATCAACAACACTCTTGTTGAATCCCAAACTCATCAAGAATCCATCCATCTACTCATAGAAAGCATGAGGT
>SNQJ01S0118087.1:6393-17319 GCA_010110895.2 Picea sitchensis
AGAAATGATGACCTCCACAAAGGCCGCTGTGGAAATCAAAAGTGACCTGTCGGGCCTCTTGTGGGTCCAAGCACCTTAAAAACACCCCTAAAGGGTCCTTCCAGTACAAGGTCTGGTCAAGGAGGCAATATCTGACCGCTTTGAGCTTTAGAGCTCTTGCCTTTCTTTTTTCCATGCCATCAGGGGGCCTCAACTCTTGCAGAAAGTACAATATATCCCTGTACCAGGGGCATGTTGCTAGTGATAGGGCATTCTAGAAATGCTCGTCAAATGACTCAACTTGCTCATTGATGAAGTTAATTCCCAAAGCTTTGCAATTGGATTCAGCCAACAAATTTGCTAAACCCTGCTCCTTTATCAACTTGGTGGGCCTAATCTCTAGATCAAATTCTAGGATCTTGGCAATCCATTTACCTCTTCTTCCGTCTATGTCAGGCTGTATAAGAATGTCCTTCACAGAGGCTGAAGGAACATACGCAGTGATCCTTGAGTGAAAGACATAAACTCTGAAATCTTTGAGAGCTTTCACCAAGGCATAAGCCTGCTTTTCCATGATCTCGTACCGGAGTTCAACATCTCTCAATGCCTTGTTGTAGAAGGCAATAGGTTTCTCTCTCCCTTGATCATTTTTCTGCAACAAGACTGCTGCTACTGTATCACAAGAAGCAAAAGAAAAGATAAGGAAATCTTTAGAATAATCAGGACTGATTAGCACATGTGCCTCAGTCAATGCCCTCTCTATTTGGACAAAAGATTCCCTGGGTTCAGTAGTCCATTTCACTTCATTTCCCTTCCTGAGCATGGCTGTGATGTGTTTTACCAACTCAACAAAATTTGAGACAAATCTCCTCAGAAAATTTATCTTCCCCAAAAAGGCTTGAACTTCCTTCTTAGACCTGGGAAGTGCCAGGGTCTGAAGTGCTTCCACCCTGCTAGGGTCGATCCTTACTCCCTCTGCTGACACTATATGGCCTAATAGCTTCCCTTCCTTCATAGAAAACAAAGATTTCTTGGGGTTCAGGAATAGACCAAACTTCCTACACTTCAGGAAAACTTTCTTCAAGTGGCAGCAGTGCTCCTTGTCTGTCCTGGAGAAGACCGTGATGTCATCTAGGTATATTACTACAAACTGGTCCTTTTCTCTGATGAAGGCTATGTCCATGGTTCGCTGAAACGTTGCTCCTGCATTCATCAATCAGAACGACATTTTGGCATACATGAATGTGCCCCAAGGAGTGGTGAAGGCCGTTTTTTCCCTGTCCTTAGGCATGACTGATATCTGATTGTAACCAAAAAAGCCATCAATCATGGATATTCTAGGTGCACCAGTGACCTTCTGCAATATATGTTCCATGTTGGGCAGGGGATAATTGACCTTCCTGGAGCTCCTATTCAGGTTCCTGAAATCAACACAGAGTCTGATTTCCCCACTTTTCTTTCTTACTGGAACCAAATTGGCCACCCAATCGGAATATCTTAACGGGACAATGATTTGGGCATCCAACAACTTCTTCACCTCTTTCTCCATGACAGGTAGCAACATGGGATTTATCTGTCTCATCTTCTACTTAAATGGCTTATCCTCTTCTTTCAGTGGGATCTTGTGCTCAATGACAGATGTGTCATACGTCTTGAGGTCTTCGTAGGTCCATGCAAACACATCAACAAACTCCTTCAACAACTTAGTATATTCACCCCTCTACTCCTTGGTCAAACTCTTTGATAGTTTGACAAACTTAGGCTCCTCAGGTGTGCCAATGTTGCACTCAGCTGTGTCAGCATCATCACCTGAAACTCTGCCCTTTAATGCCACATCGTTCCCATCGAACAATCTTTCTAATGGGACCAGTCCCCTCGGAATGTGATTGCTAGGCAATTGAATAATGTCATGCTTTGCTATTTTACTTAGCAACTCACCCTCATCCAACCTTTCTTCAGAGACGGAATATTGATCGATATGCAGCTCTGAAAACTCTTCGATAGTCTCCAAGAATTTCTTGATCTCAAGATCCTACTCAAACACCTTCCAATGCTTGACATTGTCAGGTATGGAGGGCCTGTATTTTACTTCCACATCATACCTAAGCTTGGGCGACAAGGGTACCTTGAAATTGCTTGCTGATGTAGCCAAAGAATCTGCCACTGTGTTCTCTTCTCTTGGGATGAAAGAAATGTTAAATGCTGAGAAGAAACTGTCAATTAGGTCCCATACCTCATTCCTGTAACTCCTGAGTCGATGGTGCTTGGCCTGATAAGCGCTTCTAATCTGTTGGATTACCAATTCTGCATCCCTGAACACTGCCACCTCCTGGATTCCCATTTCCCTTACAGCTCTTAATCCTAGGACAAGAGCCTCATACTCTGCCACATTGTTGGTAGCTTCAAATTCTAATTTGTATGACAGAGATGTGGTCTCCTGAGCAGGTGACACAAAAACCACCCCAGCTCCAACACCTTCTCGGGAACAGGCTCCATCAAAAAACATTTTCCAGATTGGGGTGATGGAGGGAGGAAACTTAGGGGAAACAATGGGATTCTTTCTAAGTTTTAGAGGAGGCTCGGGGACATGGGTGAGCTGCAGTAAACTGGAGCCTAAATCAGTGTCCAAGGCAAAGATGGGATGATTGGTAGGATTGGCTTTGTCGCTGATTATGTAGGCCAGTTGAGCTTCCCTGTATAATCTTCTATGTTCTCCTCTGAACACTGGAATAGTAGCATATGTGAGGTTCATCTGCAAGGTTCCCCCCAGTCTCTTTATCCAAGATCTTGATAGCAACATACCAAACTTAGGGGGGACATCGACCACTACAATATCCATGACCACACTTTTCATGGGCAGTTGAAACAAGGTCACAACCAGGTCTTTAATAACTCCAAGACACTGAACTCTCCTGGAGTCAAAGGAATAGAGGTCATGGTAGGCTCGGGTGACTTCTAGTCCTAACTCTTCCATGACARTTTTGGGCATGAGGTTGTGAGAAGCCCCTRAATCCATCAAGCARTTSTGCAACACTTTATCATGTATGTTCAAGGATGTGTAGAAGGGAGGGGATGAATCATCTCTGTCTTCTACCATGGGACCTAGGACTACTGCAGGCTTTTCATCTTGGAGGTTTATAGAGTCTGTGGGAGGGTATGAGGCTTCAGACTGTAAAATCTCAGAGAAGCATTTTTTAAATTCCCCATGTTTAATTAGCTCGGTGAGGGGCACAAGGATTCTGATCTTTTGAATTTCATGCTCAAAATTAAAAGAAAATATAGGCTTTGGAATTTCTCTTATTTCAGGAACATGATGGTGGACAGTGGGAGAGAGGGGTTGAGCCTTCTTACCTCTGTGAGCATCTGCTACTTAGTTAGCAGGTTTCTCTGTTCTAGTGGACCACTAAGGAATATCAGGTGCTGTTGTCTTTTTGTCAGACCTCAAGTTGTACCTGCCTCGGCCGCCGCTAGCCTTGTCTCCCTTGCTCAATTCATTCAGCTGACTATCCATGAGAGACTCCTCATAGGCTGCTTGAGTGAGATGAGGAAAAGGAGGAGTATCTTCTAAATAGTGGATTTTAGGGTCAAGCTCATCTGCTTCTCTTTCTTCCTCATCGGCCACCAAATTGTTCTAGAAAGGGGCCTGAATCCTCTGGTCTTCTCTGTCTCTTCCTCTCTCTCTGTGCATAGTCGGGGGAGAAATATTATTAGACCGTCTGAAACCCCCTTTGTTTTCGGTGCCCTTCGGGCCTTTGTACATTTGATTTCTTTCCACCTTCAATCTCTCCATCTCTTCAGATAGGAACTTCATCATCTTGGTCATTTCATCCACTTGGGTGTGGGGCAACGATGGGTCAGAAGTTGAGGCTTCGGACTTTCCCTTTCTTCTGTCTGCGTCAGCTTTGTTCCTCAATCTGTTAGCCGCTAATATGTTGGATTCCACTTCTACTGCTGCATCTTGCATTTGAGCTAAGGAGGTGGCTCTTCTTTCTCTCAATAAAAGACAGAAATCAGGGTCGAAAGCACCAACATAGGAAATTTGGGCAGAGGCTTATGAGGGATTTATCTCTGCAGGAATCTTATTATACATCTTATTAAATCTTTTGGAGAAGTCATAGACAGACTCTCCTTCCATTTTCTTTAGAGACCCAAACTTCGTCATGTAATACATGAAATCCTTCCTATCACCCCACTACCTTAGGAAAACGCCATCCAGAGCTTCAATTCCAGCAATAGATCCGGGGGCCAATCCTCTAAACCATTTTCTCACCTCACCATCCAGGATATGGACAAAGACTCTCATCCAGACATCTTCATTTTCAATATTTAGGTTGTCTGCATAACTGTAGAAGGCAGCCAAGTGCTCTTCTGCAGTTATGTCCCCTTCTCCAGTGAACTTGGGCATGTACTTCAAGTAGTCTCCAGTAGGGAGGGGATTCATAGGATGGGGTAGGATTAAGGGAGCATACCTAGCAGCGACTATGGCATCCATTCTATTCAGAGGGGGATTAGCACCAGCCATAGGAATATTAGGTCGAGGAGAACTTGGAGGAGAAGGAGTTCGTGACGGGGCTATTGGGGATGAATCTCGAAGTGGAGTGGGAAACAAGAGAGGATTCAAGGAGAAGGCTAATGAACTCAAGTCATAAGGTGTTCCTCTGTGTGCAGGAGTGTGGAAATATTCTATAATCCCAGGTCTATGCCAAGGAATAACTTCAGAGGAGAGGGGAGTGACAAGAACTTCTCCCTCCAATCCCAGACCAGGAGGGGAAAACTCAGCAGGAACACTCCCAAAATTCAAGAGACGAGAAACCTCTGAAGGAGGTCTATTAAGGAACTGAGGAGGAGAAAATGGAGTTCTCACATAGGGAGATGGAGGATTACCTATTTAGGCGATGGAAACTTCCTTTGTAGAGCTCTTTCCTCTTCTGAGAACCACCTCTAGGTCAGCTTTGGGTGTAGCTAGAGGCAGCTGTGGGTGAGACCGCATATGTCTGCCTCTGAAAGCCACAATTGATAGAGAAGGATTCTCCCCAACGAAGTCGTCACAATGGAGTCGCCAGGTGCATAGTAGAAATCTTCAAGTTCTGATGTCTGATGCACCTTCAGAATCAGCTAATCGTTGTCGTTCAATCCCCGGGAAAATATTCAACTTCGTCCCCGGCAACGGCGCCAGAAATGTTAGCGTCGGAAGTCACTCCTGGATTTCTTACAGGAGCAGAGCCCGACACCCATCAATTTAATGTCACAATTTGTTTATAAAGGGGTGATCAAATGGAGATAAAGGCTCGAGGAGATATCACTCTAACTCAGGGACTGGGTCTGGTACATAAGTAACAAAGGAGGTCTTGATCTAACTTCAGCCAGTGGGTTGATTAAAAGGTGAATAGGTGGAAGACTTGGTAAGAAAGGTGAACAAACGGCTTTGGGAAATAGGCTTACAGTAGTTTGCAGAAGAAAGACTCTGAATGCAAGATCCTCTTGGTGCAGGGTCTCAAGAAACTGAAAGGGGAATTGACTGGATCCTCCAATTCCAAGTCACTCAGCGCTGGGAAAATCACAAGAACTGATTAGAAATGACGTAACTGCTACAATGATCCAACCTACATCATCTTATAATAGCTACAACTCGACTGGATCCTCCAATTCTGAGTGGTTCTAATACAGTGTAACAAAGATGTAAAAGAAACTGGCATTCATCAGACAAGAAGTCTCAAAAGTCCATACATAACCAGAGTATCAGTGCTTCATTAAAGATTTACAATCGGGAGCTCTGCTCAACCATCGATAGATACAAAAATGGCGAAAACGCCTTCATATACTCAGAACAACAACAGCAAGAGAATCGAGACGTTGCATTGAAAGCTTTGCGTCTGCATGGCTCCTGACAGTCAACACCTGCAATCTCTGAATGATCGTGCAACTTATTACAGACACAATCAAGCTCCTGACATTTCCATAGGTGAATCGACGTGCCTTTAATTCGTTGTCGGGCTTTCCCATTATGGCAGAGGCGATGTCTAACCACCACCAACTACTTCAATAACTGTTTCATTGGGATCGAGGATGGCCCGGCCAACTCGACACTTCTGCGACATGGAAGACCCTTAGCGCTGTCACCTGGATCAGTTGAATGGCCTGATGGATAGGTGGGGAGGCCAGCGTGAGGGATGGGGCGCATAACGGGAGTGGTGGTGTCACAACTACGAGGGTGTGATAAGAAGTGATGAGGCATGAGAGGGACGACAGGGGGAAGACACATGGCGAAAGGCAATGATCAAAAGGGGCAGGGGATGAGACATAATGGGCGTACTTTCATTGGGAGGCTGACGTGGAAAGAGGTGGGGCACATGGCAGGCGATAGGTGGATGATGAGATGGGAGAGGGACCATATGGACCAGAAGAGGGGATATGGATAGATGTCAGAATATGAGGAAGGGGTTCGCACGGTTAGGTGGAGAACAGGTGGCAAGATGACACGACAAGAAAGGGGGGGCCTCTCATTGATTAAACACAGAAAAGTAGAGGATGTCTGGATGCCTGTGCGTCGTTGATCCAAGTGCTCCAATCGTAACCGTCGGAGAGATGCGTCCTCGATTCCGAACCCCCCCCCCTCCCCTTAAAGGTAGAAAGGCGAGGGGAGTCCAGAATCACCCTGCGCATCATTGATTCGGGCGCTTAGATCATGGCCGTTGAAAAGGTGCACCCTCGATTCCGGACCCCCCCCCTTCGCTTAAAGGTAGAAAGGCGGGGGGGCTCCGGAATCCTATGTGCGCCATTGATCCGGGCGCGCAAATCTCTGCCGGCCAAACTTGATTTTCATTTAAACACAGGCGCAATCGCGTCCCGAACTTAGGACAAGTGGGTTTTTAACCCATTCTTTGCATTCTAACCCCCTTACAAAAAATATCGCTAACAGTGGGGGTTTTTGTTGTTGTTGTGGTGGCTAGGTCAAAGAGGCATTCGTTACTCAGAGAGGTCGAAAGAGTTCAATTCGATTGTAAAGGAAGAACGCAAGCGTGTCTTTAAAACCCGATCTCTTTTTGTAAGTTGTTGAGATGGGGAAAGGAAAGAAGGTAGATCTCGAGGGTTATACCACATGCTAAGGAGCATGGTGTGATCTATTCTACCTCATTATATATCTTGACCCAAATTACCAATGATTGTAAGGCGCACAACGCTATAATTTTGGAGAAACCATAATAAAAGAGAAAAGCATCCGAATCTATGAAGGCATGAATGGGTTAGATAGATATGATTGTGTCTACATGAATGAATAAGAACGTGCAAGCACTTGAATGAGAAGATTGAGGAAATCCTTGTCATCTCATGAACGAGCACCTGAATGAATGTTAGGGAAGACAAGATTTCCTCATCAAATGAAGATCACAAAGTGTAATCCCAAATCCCCACTTATTCTCAGGATGCAAGCACCTAAGCGTTGAAACCACCCATAAGAACTATCTCGGGTGAAACTACGTAGTGCACTCTATGTGCTATGTTTCGTTTTGGTTTACCAGGAGGGTCGATAGTGTTATAGGGTTTTGTTGAAAACCATAATAGATTTGAGCCTTGGTCAGCCCAATAATGGTAGAAAGAGAGAAGTAACCAATAAATGGTTCTATTGCTGGTACGAACAGAATGAGATTGAGTGAATGAGATATATTGAAGAATCGTGAAAAGAATGTTAGATCTGGTGAGGAAACGTTAAAAGAATGAAAATATAGAAGGGGATGTTTAGACCATGTAATCTAACGAAGGGAGAGATCAAAAGATGTTTGAAAACATAGTATATTGATTTTGCGCAAAAGGACAACATAAACCCTAAAATAACACTACGCAAATATCTGAACAAGTACGTGTTTAGCGACTTGCATGATGTGTTTTTCTGTTATCTTCTGCATGTACTACAAGAGTGGATATGAAGGTTTAAATACAACCACCCTACAAATTAGACCAAGCAACTAGAGTGGAATCCTTTGGAGATCACACAGTTACAACAAGCAGACAACAAATTCACACGCACAACAGATTTTTGGTTGGACAGTATTGTCACAGGCTTTATCATAGAATTTGCCATAGATACCGTAAGTATTACAGCACAGCATAGAAAGAGTTCTTGAAGGGACCTAGAGGTAGGTATATCAAATTGTTGTATACTTCCATCAAGATTTTACTATGTAACAAAGGTGTAATGACAGTGGCATCAGATAACTAAACTTCCCTGCCTGCATGGGTGAGGAGGGGAAGAACTGACTAGAGTTGGAAGGATAAATGGAGAAGGGAAAGAAGGAAGCCATTGAACTGGTCATGATGGAGGAATATCAGATCAAGCAGATAATGGAAACAAATGGAAAGACGCGTAGTGGAGTACCCTACCAATATAAGATGAATAATAAAAAGAGAGCCATATATGAGAGAGAGGGATTGGCTAGTGATCAAGAATAGGTAGAGGATCTTTGTGTTGTGGAGAAGATTGAGGAAATATTGTGCGCAACATATGAAAGGAAGACAGGTGGTCCAAGGGTAGGAACCAAAGGTATAACTCTTKTCCATGTCAGTGTCAGTGTGGAACCCATAAACCCATGTGTGACTAATACACAAATAAGAACACCACCATTTATTCAACCAAATTTTAGTGGAAGGAAGACAACAGGAAGTACATCATGTCAAGGAGCAACAACTAGAGGACTCAGTTCAGGAAGCATTAGTCAAGTATCTACACTACACGGAGGTAGTAGTTCATCATTCAGAATGGAAGGACATGATCCCACCATCAGGTTACCAAAGTTCAAAGGAGAGGCATATGAGGACCCTGAGAAGCACTTGTTTATCTGTGAGAAGATCTGGGAAGCAAAACAAATCACATATGAGGATACAAAAATTTTGCAGCTAGATATTATGCTAAGAGACTGTGCACTAGATTGGTACATGAGCTTGGTTGTAAACAACCCACCAGGAACAACAAGGACAATTGCAGATATTAAGAACCTGCTGATAAATGAATTTCATAAGCCTAGTTCTGAAGAACAATACATGAATGAGATGATTGAGATTAGAAAGAAATCAGGAGAGTCTGTTTGGGAGATTGATTAGAGGTTCAAATGGTTGAAGAGTAAATTGAAATATGTCATGACTCACATGAAATATAGACATCTCTTTGTGAACTCACTATTATCACATCTGAAGTACCCTTTGAGACAACAAAAGTTTCAAACTCAAGGAGAGTCTCTACAGGCAGCCCTACAACTAGAAGAGAACCAGTATCAAAAGACATATCCAACCATATAGGAGTTGAAGGAGGATCTAAAGAACCTCGCATTCCAACTAAACCAGAATAAGAGAAAAGAGAAAAGAGAATTTGTTTGGTGTACCACATGTAAGACAGAAGGACATCACAAGAACAAGTGCCCAACATTCGCGCAGTACATGGAAACAGGGCTACCAAAACCTTTTCCCACAAGAGGACCATGGTGCAATATCTGTAAAACACATGGACATGATCCATTTCATTGTCCAATGATGGAAAAGTATCATACAATACCCAAGATTTCATACTGCAACTTTTGCAAGTGAGTGGGCCATGATGAAAAAGATTGTAGGACGATGGAGATGATGAGGGAAAGAACATAAAACACCTATAGGGTGCAGGAAGAAATGATGACAGGGAAAGATACACCACCGTTTAACCAAGTACCAACCCCATATAACACTATGCAACAATAGTATAACATTGTGCAACCATAATATAATAAAGCGTAGCCACAGTATAATCATGCACATTATAATCAGGTACCTCAGTACAATGCACTGTGAGGAGATTGAGCTGGCTACAGAGGTGGAGGACAAGGTAGAGGAGGCTTTGGAAGAGGTAGAGGACCGATGGTATTTCATAACTGTCAACAATCATGATATTGTGCACGTGAATGTACACTTCCACCTACGACGCGTATGTATTGTTTTGCGTCAGATCATAGCACAAAAGACTATCCAACACTATTGGGGAAGATCTGGGAGAAGAGGAATCACAACAATCAGAATTCAAAATGGATATCTACAGAAGCTAGAGAGGATGGAATAAATATCAACATAGTCATGCACAAAGGAGCTAAAACAAGACCTGATGTAGTAAGACAAGATCCATCACAACACCAATGGGTGAAGAAGAATGTCGAACCACAAAAGTTGTTTGATGCACAGAATGAAAAGGAGACATTCAAGAAATACATACAAGAATTATTAAATCCAAATATTGCATCTACATCAACTACGCATCATACTCAGGACATACCAATGCACGAGATGCCTTCATTGTTGGATTACACTAATGAAGCAAAACCTTTTGGACAAGTAAGTACCATAAAGGTTTTTTTGCAATCTTGTGTTAAACTACTAAATTATCCATCATCTATTAAATTATTACAAAATATGGTAGAAATATGTAAAACAGAGGTAGAGGGGAAGCTAGATAAGAAAATGGTTAATCATCTACATACAAGGAGGAGAACAAGCAGAGAATTCAAACTAAATGTCAACATTGGAGATTTCAACATCGGGGATATTATTTTGGATTTAGGCTCTGAAGTAAATGTGTTAACCAAGAAGACATGGAAATGTATGGGAGATCCCACATTAGGATATTCACCTGTTCATTTGAAGCTAGCAAACCAACACAGATTCCTACCAATTGGAAGGCTGAAAGGAGTAACAATGGACTTGGATGGAGTGCGCACTAAGGTAGACTTTTAAGTCATAGAAATAGTAGATGGTACAACACCTTATCCAACATTGATTGGAATGGATTGGGCATTTGATAACCAAGCCATAATCAATTTAAAGACAAGAAAGATGAAATTCAAGTCAGGAGAATACATAGTTGTTTCACTGTTAGACCCTTTAGAAGGAGAAAGGTTTGTAGAACCAATTTGTTTGGATTTGGAAGAGATA